>APFE031450114.1:114564-178246 GCA_000404065.3 Pinus taeda | reverse complement strand
AGATTTTAACTTGCTTTCTATTATTGTTAATCATTAACATACTAATCTATTAATGAGAAATAAATAATATTGTATATTGTTAAAGTGTCTCTATTTATTTATTTTGATAATTAGTTTTTTTATCGCAATCATGACCTGTACTTAGGTTTAATGTGTCACATTTGTGAGGCTACCCATGTGACAACCATATATCAAACTGCACACACGGTCCATTTCGAAAAAGACAAAATAAAACTAACACAAAAATAATACACCACGAATTGCCACAAGTCAAGGCTGCCAAAGTAGGCAAAGAAAAATAGACCACGAATTGACAGGCGTCTGACTTTTTATAAATACAAATAAATATTTGTACGCGATTGTGAAATTTATATGGTGGACAATGTTTATTTTGGGACCAATTATGAATATTCACCGGAACTCATGCACAATAATGAGGTTTTCATCATAGTTGTCCGTCAAAGCCATACATCATTTATAAACATCATAATTTTATTATAATAAAACTCATATGTTTACATTCTAAACAAAATTAAATTAAAAAGAAAATGATATTCAAAACGAAATTAACTAATGTTTTTGATATTCAAAAAAGTGATACCCATGAAATTTTGAAAAATGAAATTAAAATTTTAAAATTTTGATAGAAAAAATTATATATACTTAATTTTTAAAGTAAGAACAAGATGTTCATTATGATTGAATTAATGTAACACATTAGATGTGTTTGGAAACTTTGCGCGAGGCGAGGCGATAGCAATGTAAGCTTTTAGTTATGCATTTTTCAGGTTTAGTTTTTATATTTGGTCGCTGATCTACCTCTATGTGCACTAGTATTTCTTACTCTCAACCTGGTTTTTACCTTTGTCCCCCCACTCTACTTTGTGTTGCCATCTTTCTATACAATATCTCCTTCTACATTGGCTCTCCTTGCTCCATTCTGGCCTATCGTTGGGGTCTGACTTGACTTTGACGCCTTCCCCCTCTCCGGGATGAATCACTTCCTCTTTTTTGAGATTTTTCACATTGTGGTCATCTTTCTTATCACCATACACATCCTCTTTTGTATGATACAAGACCAATTACTGAATATCAGAAGGGGCCCTCATGCCTATTTGGGCCGACATCCTTCAACTTGCATGCTCGACTATGAACCATGATAAGGGTTCCTGCTTTGCGGCTACGAACTATACCACGCTCCGGGGAAGGTGGATAGAGACATTTATCATTTCCAGGCGCTGCAAAGATTTCGGGGTCAAATGTTGCAATAGGTGGTGGACGTGTTTAGGATGTTATTGTTGTTGTTGCAAGGGGTGAGATCTTCATTGCTTTGTCTCTATTAAACCGAGAATTACAAGCAAATTGCTTTGTGTTTTTCACCTCACCCTGTGATGGCTACTAGGGTGTTAGAAATATGAAAAGAGAGCGAGAGATTGTTTTCACAACACAAATCACACCACCATCATATTATTGATCTCATAGACTTTACATATATAAGACATAACACACTTACTTTGACACATCTAGACTATGACTCCAACTCATAGTATATGAATCAACAACTTCTAGATTGACTCCTTGTAACTCATAATGACAAATATACATGACATGGAAGCATTACTTCTAATACCCTCCCTTAATGCTTACTAGGAAAACATTAAACACACATATTACAACAATAAATAAATCTTTGTTAGATTTGTCTGATATGGTCTTCATCAGAACTCACATTCACTCTGGAATCTCACAAACATCTCTCTTTCACCACCACATCTTCGAGTTGTCACTTGACCTCCATTTAAAATGTAACCGCCTCTGACCATCGTTGATGAAATTTGCAGAATTGACGCTTCTCAACCTCCCAAAGCGCAACGGGTCAGTCTCGATACTGAACCCTCCTATGGAATTTCCACCATCTGTGAATCCATGACCCTCTGCAGCCTTTATCAATTATCTAGGATATCATTCTAGATACAGAATGTCTTCAACAAATAATTCTAGAACTTGACATGTACTGATGCTCCCGGAGCACAACGGGTCACACCAACTTGACCTTATTAAGAACTACCTGTGACTAATGCTCCCAGAGCATGACGGGTCACATTAATCTATTAAATAATTGCCCTGTTCTTTGTGGTTCTCCATTTGAATTTTTTCTTTCACACAACTCCCTTTCACCGTTAAAATTCCTAACCACAAATTTTCTCTTTTTATTTTATAAAACTCTTATCACCAATAAAAGGTAGACAAATCAATATTAAAATAACCTTAAAGTATAAGGTTCAAAACTAAATAGCATGCCCAATATGGTTGAACCATTTTGACATTCAACCATATCACTATGGTCAGAAAGTGCACGCTTCCATTCCCGGAATTCTTCAACAAAGATCAGTGGAGTGAGTGACAATTTTCAATTGAACAAGAAAACTTTGTAGCAAACAATCCCACACAAAATATGATGAAATCCTAGTATTGCAAAAACAATCGTATTTCGGTGGCATCAAATTACAATCATGCTATATCACAATGCTTGCAAAAAACCATAAAATCCGCCTCTTTGCCTATGCTAGCGTAGATACAATGTACTCTGCCCAACAATTTGGAGGTGGTCTCCACTCCTCCATCAACAATCCATTTATTACCATGATCACCCATTTCGTAATCTTTAAAGCATTATCACTCTTGGTCACAAAGCTAATGAAATTCACTCGAAGCAAAAAACAACTGCATATATTTCTTTGAATAGGGTTCCAAGTGTAACCGTGATGTCATGTTCCATGCTACCATTGTGGATGGCTTGATTTCAATTCTCCTCGATGGTCATGGTGGCCCCAATTTCTGCGTAGAGGTCCTATAATCTGTGGCCCCAAAATTTTGCGTCGAATTTGCAACGGTCATGGTAGGCCCAATTTCATGGGAAGAATAATCTCTTATAGGCCATGGAGAATCCTACATCTTGTAAGCGACATAAACCTATTACAAGCTGAAACATAAACTTTCCTAGGAGCACATGCACATCAATGGCAACAACCACTGCCTCACAACTTCCTCACATTGTTAATTTTAGATCTTATTTGCCAGATCAATTTCTTTATCGGGAAGATGTTGCCCAATTTTGTCTAATATATTCATACAATACTTAGGTCTAGACAGTGGGATAAATCTACAAACCAACACATAAAACACAACAATATATTCTACCATACCAGAAATCTTCATGCACACATTTAAGCTACAACTATAATTATAAAGCAATAAAACTCAATTCTCTCTAACATCTTCCTGGCCCTCCCTTGAGGGAGTCAAGCCAGAATAGGCTTTGATACCATGTTAGAAATATGGAAAGAGCGCGAGAGATTTTTTCACAACACAAATCACACCACCATCATATTATTGATCTCATAGACATTATATATATATAATAATAGAATATATATATATATATATATATATAGGACATAACACACTTACTTCAACACATCTAGATTATGACTCCAACTCATAGTATAGGAATCAACAACTTCTAGATTGATTCCTCGTAACTCATAGTGACAACAAACAATGTAAACTTTGAAACAAGAACTGATAATGTTACCCGTTTCGTAGAGATAGCAAAAAAGTGACTTGATTTTAAAAAGGGGTGATGAAGAACACACATGTTTTTTTTAGAGCATAGTTTTTGACACTTCAAACTTTTTTATGTACATTACATTTTAGAATGATAGTGATTTTCATGCTGATTTTAAAAAGTGGTAATTTTGCATTAGACCCTTTTTTTAAAAGACCTATTTTTTGACTTTAAATTTTCTAATGTATGAAATGTAAATAACTATTTTCAAAACTTAATAATTTTTGAAGTGGTCTTCTTCTTCATCTTTTCTTGTTTTTATTTTAAATTTTTATTTTTTTTATTGAGGTTTTTATTGTTTTGCATATTTAAAGAAGGTCGATATTTTGAATTTTCGATATTCCACATATCTATACATCGTTAATTAATATTTCAATCCACATGAAATAATTGTCTCTAAATAACAATAATTTTTAACAATTGACATAAAAATAACCATTTTAAACATAAATATAACTAAAAAACTACACATTTTGATAATTTTTTGTAATTTTTTGCAAGAGATGACATGTTAAAATCACAATTTTTATAGGAAAATTTTAACTTAGAATGGTTAAATAATAGTTTTTTTTATGAATTTCATGTCAAAAAAATAATAATAATCACTGTTTTTTTCCAAAAAATAATGATTAACATAAAAATTAATGCGAAAATCACATAATACAAATATTGAACGCATAACAACCTTAATTGAGTGCTTATTCTTCTCATAAACTGTCAAAGTCAAAACATTACAAGTATAACTAATTAATAGTTACAAAAAATGAGCTTCATTTCCAAGCATAACTTAAATTTAATCAACAATGTCACGTAATTCAAACTCTTTGTACTCTAGAGTTTCATTATTGTCTTCTTACATAATATTTTCTGCTTCATTTTGCTCATTTTCCTCTAATGGATCTTTGATGTCTACAAATATCCCAATGTATGCTTTTCCAATCATTCCGTGTAATGGTGGTTGGGGTTCCTTTGGCTTTTTTTCCACACATGATTCACTGAAGTCCCCTTTCTTCAACCCAATTTCTTGCATTGCATCTAGAAGAAATTGAAGAGCATTAATTCTTTGCTGAATAAAATTGCACTATATTGGATATTTTTCAATGGCAATGCAATTTCTTCCTGTTTGAAGGCAACATGCTAGTGTTGTACTGAATTATTAAGCACAAAATAAATAATGAAGTAAATTAGTACAATGACATATAAATTAATAAATAGCATATTGAAATTCAATTCCATATAATAAAACTTACATGAGCCAAAAAATAAATCCAAAACTCAATCTCCTTCATTTGAACATATGTCTATAAGATAGTTATCAATAATTGTGGTTTTTAATAAATGTTAACTATCTCTCCTTTTGCTTCTTTGTCTTCATATGTTAGTTTTCTCACAATAGAATCATAAGTCAGTATTTGGCCATGACTCTTTCCATCTACCCGATTAAAAATCATATACATATAGCTATCATCTTTTGCCCAACTATCAATATGGATAAACTCACAATCATTTATAAATGGTTGATCTTCACGGTGAAGAAGATTTGATTTTTTCTTGTAACATGAAATAATAAAAGTTCAATTAACTTGTACATAAATGAATTTTTTAACATTAATCAAATATACATTTTAAATGTCTTAGTATGTAAGCTGCATCCTTGAATTTGTTTTCCCCTTGAAACTTGACAATAACATTGCCAATTGTGTGTCTAAATGAAATGTCACAAATATCCATAATGGTGATGAAGTTACTTTTAGAAATCCCATAACCACTTTACTAAGAGCTTGATAAGTATAAGGGTCACTATCATAGTCAATGTTTGGAATATTGAAACCATGGGAAATATCTGCAATAACTAGGGCATAATCCCTTTTAGGTATGAGTTTAGCAATGTCTTCACAGTCGACTTGTATTACTTGATATTGAATAGTGTCTAGCCCATTCCAAATGAAATGAGTAAGAGTTGGATCAAGTTCAACATTCTTAAGGCATTGCTTCTTTAGTCTTTCGATTTTTATTTGTTCAATAAAGTTTTTCAAACTATCTAGTGCTCCATTTTCATCCTTCTTCATTTTTTATAAAATAAACAAATATATGTGTAAGTTATAAATTAAAAATAGTATACAAATGAATAAAAATGAATGTATAAATCAACATACCTTTTTCAATGCAAGATATATATATATATATATATATATATATATATATATATATATATATATCTATATATATATATATATATATATATATATATATATATATATATATATATATATATAAAATAAAATAAAATAAATTAATGTTGATGTAGAACTTGAATCTAGATAGTTGCGTACAACATGATCACAACTATCTTCATTCAACAATTTAACCATTGTTCTTGAATTTTAATGTAAACTTTGTGACTACATAGATAAAGTAAAAAAAGTTAATATAATGATATGTTTAAAAAATACTACCAAGAACAATATGTTATATTTAAAAGAAAATTATAATCTAGAAATAAATAAAAATATTTCAACAAACTTACTTTTGAAATTTCTCGGACATTTCCTCCAATGATAATTCCCCTGGCCTCACACATGATAATATTGCTTTGACAAGTTTTTCGTCCTTCACTCCTTGCAATGCTCTCCAAGGTGTGATAGTCATATCTTCTGGAAGCTGCTTAATTTCAAGACCTGATTTATTATTGCTACATATCAATGCCTTAGACATTTTTACCTTCTAGTTTTTAATGCCAATTTTCTCCCACATGCTAAAAATCTCATTGATAAACTCCCATATCTCTCCTTTTCTAAATGCCAACTGTAAAATGCTATCAATGCCTCTAAATAAATCAATAAATTTGCCGCCTTTTGAATTGATTTTCTCTTCAATTTGATAGCCTATTTCCATACAACATTCCTTTTGGAAATCTACAGTAACATTTATCCTATCCCCACCACATTTTTCTTCAACTTCACTATGAATAAATCTAACCCTTTGGATGAAATTCATAGACATCCTATATTCATTTGTTGGAAATAATATTGAGAGGGGGGGTGAATCAGTATTATCAAGTCAAATATTCCTTTTTCAAATCCAAATGATATACGCTACTTCAGTTAATTAAACCCACAACTATGTAGAAGGAAACCCGCGTATACTATGCAAACTTATAATTTACTTTATCTTTCAGATGTTGATTGTTACTCTGTGTATCAGAATCAAATAACCAATAACCAGAAACAGTAAAACATAGTAGAAGACAATCACACACAAGAACACAAGATATAAGGTGGAAACCCAATGTGGGTGAAAGCCACCTGCTGCAATTCATCTCCATCTTCTCTTTAATTAGAAACTTCTTTTTACAATTGTATTGGTGCATTCCTTTACCAGTACGTAGGCTGCAACCTGCAGAGAGCTACAACCCTCTCTCGTTTTCCAGCTTCTCCTGGAAGGGAGCTACAACCCCCTTAGCTCTTGCACTAGCCAAGATACTAGTACGTAGGTGCTGGCCTACAGAAGGCTACAACCTTCTCTTTCTTCCAGGGACCACGTTTCATAAATTTTCAGACTGGATCCATGAACATCAATCAATCATCAAGAATTTCTGCATCAAACAATCTCCTTTTCACTAATTAGCACTGAATCAAGTAGACACTTCTCTGACAGTTGTATCCAAATCACAGTAATAGTAACCACACACCAAATCTGAACCCAGAAAAAAAGATTCTATTGTTCAAGCTTAAAGATTATGACCCATATATAGAACTTATCCTTCTCCTTGCGCTCAGGTTCCTTCTTTATTCGGATCCAGATCTGCACCATAACCCAATCACAGTATTCCAGATCTAGCACTTTATCAGATATTCAATAACAATTCAGATGATGCTTTGCCAAATGATCCCCTTCCTCTTTTATAGTCTTAGGCCTTTCACAATACCACGGTCCAAAACCATAATAACACAATACCATGAACCCAATACTTGGGATCAACACTTTTGGATGCCATACCACGGACCAAAAACCATAGGATCAAAAACTGTCGGACTAATACCATGAACCAACCATGAAAGTGCATGAGGTCAACACTTTTGGATGCAATACCACGGACCAAAACCATAGGATCAAAAACTGTCAGACTAATACCATGAACCTACCATGAAAGTGCGTGAACTTTTCTCCACATGAAATAAACATTTCTCTGCCTAAAATTCTGTGAACGTTTCTCCACATGAAATAAACTTTTCTCTGCATAAAATTCCGTGAACTTTTCTCTACATGAAATAAACTTTTCTTTGCATAAAATTCCGTGAACTTTTCCCCACATGAAATAAACCTTTCTCTGCATAAAATTCCGTGAACTTTTCTCCACATGGAATAAAATTTTATAAACTTTTCTCTGCATAAAATTTCGTGAACTTTGCTACACTATAATTTATCATCTGAGATGAGTGGGTTTCCATCAAGTACAACATATGTATCATAATGCCAACAGAACTTACGAGAATCAGAGAGATTACTATAGAAATAATAAAATTCAATTTTATTCAAAGAGTGCTCAAATGGAATCAAAATTTTGTAAGCGTTACATATACTTTTATTGAATATGTATCACGAAGAGGAATAGAAAAAATAAAGTTCTAGTAAAAAGCATAGAACTATTGGATAAATACAAAGGTATTATTATAAATGATATGTTAATTGGAGTACTTTCAATTATATATATTTCAAAATAGATTCATATTATAACCAAATCAAATTCTCCAAGAAAAGCACAATATAGGATGATCCTTATATAAATTTAGAAAGTTAATAGACAAGTTCAAAATTTATTGGATGGAGGCTTGATAAGAGAGGGTTTAAGTTCTTGTAGTGTACCTCTAGTCCTAGTGCCTAAAAAATGTGCATAATGATGTGTATGGGCTCTAGTGTTATAAAAAATATCACTATGAATTACAAAATTCATTTTCAATTATTGATGATCTCATGGATTGTTTGAGTGGTATGTGATATGTTTCAAAAATATATTTGAAAAGTGGGTATCAAAAAATTATAACAAAGGAAGGATATGAATGGAAATAAACATTCACAAGAAAGAAAGGATTGTATTAGTAGTTGGGTTTCCCACTTGGGTTGATAGATACATTGAATACTTTTGTGAGGTTGATGAATGAGGTAATAAAACTATTCATAGGTCAATTTATTTTTGTTTATCTTAATGAAAATGAAATTTTTAGTAGGAGAAAAATGGATGATTTTAGGAACTTGAAACAAGTACTTTAGTGTTTGGAAGAGGAGTTTCTAATAAATTTGAAGAAATGTACCTTCATGCAAGAGGAGTTTCTATATTTTGGTTTTGTGATTTTCCAAGAGATTTTTAATATGGTCACAAAAATAGTTAGATGTATATTTGAATGGTCCATTCCTATAGTTAACCTTCATGGATATAAGAGAGAATAAGGTATAAAATATTATAAATAAACCCTTAAACTCCAAATGTACCAAAACATTCACCATCAACAATACAATAATATAGAGAAAATAAATCGTAAGTTAGGGAAGCACCTTCAATTACTCATGTAAGGAATCACTCCATAACCCATTCTTACCACAAGCAATACAATTTAACATAGATCCAATAGAATAATAATCATGTAGATTTTATCATGAGTATTCCTATGATCTATGCTATCTACCCCTTATTATATTACTTATTTTCAATTACATAGTGGGCCTATTTAGTTTATCCATCATCTACCGGGTGGATATTTTCCATGATTATGACTCTATTATATTCTTCATCCTATTTTTGGTACCTTCATAGGTACATTATGTTCCATCCCATTTGCATGTTCCATTCCCCAATACACAAAAAATTATAGTGTGACATACTAATAAATATAGTCAACTACTATGAAATATGAGGAGCCATCCATATTAGCGAAATGTGGACATGAGATCCAATTATAGCCTTTCATCCTTCATGTCAATTATGGTTACTCATTGGGGTCCATGTTTTCATTGTGCTACTTTGATATCTCCATGAATTTCTCTTACACCCCCATGTCCTTCCATATTGATTGCCTTACTGGTTCCATGTTCAGCCATAGTATATTTTATAATGTTCATTCCCTTTCCTTGATGACTATTGTTTCTATATGTGGTGTCACAATATACAATAATTTTGTCTATTGATTCTTCTTTGTTTAACTCATAGGTTTCTTAGCTTCTTCTTTATTTCCTTGCCTTTCCTATGGGTTTTCTTCAAGATGTTTTGTACAATATTCATCTAATTCAACCTTGAATTATCATCCTATGTGTGATTATGTAATACGATTAATTTTTTTTATAAGTACTTCTTTAGGTTCCTCCTTAGGGAATTTCTATTTAACAAAAGAAATATACTGCAATATATTTTTATTCTACTTTTGTAACTAATATTTAAAAGGTTATTTTTCCAATTAATATTAAATGCACCAATTAATCTTATCCAATAATATCCATATCATCCATATCTATAACATAGAAATAGAATGCAACACATATTTCTCCATGGTAATCATCCATTCTTTATTGATTTGAATTTTTTTACCATTGAACTCTATTCATTGAATATTCTCTATGTGTACCTAAAATATGTTAGCCAATTTAACATTGATGGAATTATGTTTACAATTAGTGTTAGTAAAAAAATTACCTTGCTAAATAATAGTGTGAACTCGTAATATGAAGTTTTCACATGAAAATAAATCCCTAGTGGTCTTTCGATCCTTTTTCACAACATGAAACCACCTTTATAAAAATACTCTTTTGGTATTATTCATTTAAAATCCATTCATGTTGTCATGGTTAAGAAATTTCCACAATATGGATGTATCAATCTTTAAGGAAATAAGAAACCAGTGTTCCAAAATAATTTTCCATGTATCCTTCATTGATTTGATGAATTATGCAATACGAGGAACGTCATCCTTTCATGTAAATCCAGCCTAACTTATGAGAAACCAAAAATAGAACTAGGGTTTTAAAGAAAATCAGTTACATTTCGATGGAGATCATTTACGTAGTTTTATATTGATTAATCTAATGTAAAATGATACATTGTGCCCAAACATGGGAGAATGTAATACTACTTCCTAGCAATGAAATGACACACTTTGATCACTTAATGACCACTAGCACCTCTTCCACTATTAAAAACATATTAAAAGACACCCTTTCTCTTCTTATTGGAAGAAGGGGTTGAAGTCCTTTTCTTTCTAGGTGTGTTTCATATCCTTGGATACTCGTAAAAGAAACAACGTTCTTGTCAGAAAATTTCAATGATGAATTTAGACACTTAATAAATAGTACATTATAATTAGAGCCAACAATACTCATTACAAATGATGCTATGAATCATGAGTGTGTTTCCTCCTTATGTAGCCCTAGTTTAGAATCTATGCATCATTATAAAAATTATAGGAATAAAGTATGAAATTTAAGAAAAAATCCCTAAAATCACCTCCATTCACGACACATAAATTTTCTTATCAATGAATAATTTCACTTTGAATATCTTAGGAAATGATGGTTATTCGCTAGTATACTAAGCATTTAACTATGTAAGTTGATTTGAGGCAACATTTGATGGCACATCCACTCTGTTTATCAACGTTGGATAATGATCCGGGTGTATGGATGATAAGTGTTACAATGATAGTGCTAAGGTTGAAATCCATAGGGCTAGGGTTGAAATCCCCAACAAAGTAGAACATAAAATTCAACAAACAGACTCAAACAAGCATGTATAAAACTTGCATTTACAAAGTAGGTCTAGATTACATACTTGTAGGTCATATGATTAATGATATTCATGTAGGGTCCTGTTGATAGTGTTGGACCTGCCAACATGTAAGGGGATCTCCTCAATAAGAAGCCCCAATTAAACCTTAGAGCATTTGGTGTAGGAGTCCCAACAGTGCATCATACAGTAATGCCTTGACCGCAATTTCTCAAAGAGGCAAGTAAGATGTCCCTATTGGTAGCAAGGGTTTGGTAGCTGTAGTAAGTCAAGAAAGGTGCATAAGAGGTTCTAACACACTGAGGATGAGTTGAGTGTGCAACTTGGAAACCTATAATATTACACAGCTTGGGAGGGAAGACACAAGTGAAGATACATCACAAGCTGGAAAGAAAGTTAGCAAGAAATCCAAAGTGATGGTTAAACCAACAACACATTTTAGAAAGATTCATACATACTCATATAGAATAGTCCATACATGCATGTGTAAGCAAACAAATAAATATATCATTAAGAGTAAACTAGAGAGCATATAACACAATACAGCATATGCATGAAACTTGTTGGCTTTGTTAAATTAAGAAGTGTAAGTTCCAGTCATACATTACATCCATGTCTAACCACTAGTTTTGATAGCAGAAGATTACAGTAATAACCGCCTCCTCCTCCAAAGAGATATACTAGTCCTACATAGTGGAGAAGCCAAAGCTCATTACAATACTATCTAAGTTCTCTCTAAGATAGTCTTATCAGGAGCTTGGTGGACCAAAAGCCTTTACAATGAGTTACGAGGTTATATTTATAGCAAAGGGTGGGGTGACCCTTGACATTCCCCTTTGTGATAGTTCATCTACCCTCATGACTCTTCATCTACTCTATGATTGTTACATCCAACTATCGACACTTGAACTTCCATTTGACAAGATGTTACATTACAGCGCACATGTGCCTGTGCGAGATAAAATGTCTTGAGCAAGCCATGCAAGACATCACTGACACTCGGTCCATTGTGGCAAGACCAACTATTTAACATGATTGTGATGGTGAAGGTGGTGATCTGATGCCAAGCTTGGTTGTCTGTGATGGTGTGCACATGCTCCATGGTGACATATTGTTGAAGTGAACTCTTTCCTCTATTACATTTGGGTGCATTGGTGTGGTCTCTCCATCCAACTTCTCTGCTAACATGTGCATGGTCTTCTTGCATGAGGCCATACCATATACACACTGATGCATAGTGTCCATGGTCATCTTCTAGTGCGTGTTGATGGTCATGTGCATCAACTGTCAACTACACGTTCAGCTCCCATTGGAATTGCTTCTTTTCTTTTCCTCAGTGAGTGTGCAAAATGGGTTAGATTGCATGTGTGCACAGTATGACATGCATGTTCTTGAATTCCCTCACATACGATCAACGACACCACTCGCCATATCTAATTTGTGTTAGATGATGGGATGAATCTATAGCTTGTACAGGTGGAATATCATCAGTTTGTGCATGTTGCGCCCCCTGTTGTACCTGTTCCTACCGCAACTCATTCTCTTGTCTATGAATCTCATGTTCTTCTGTGAGTTGCTACTCAAGCACATGCAACTACTTCTTTGTCCCAATCTCTACTTTTGTGTGATCTTCATGTCGCACCATCACCTAATAGCCTAAGTCTCCAATGATGCTTTCACCACAAGTGGATGTGCTTAAGCTCACAACTTTGTTCTACTTCTGTGTTGTTAACAACCTTCCTCTTCCATTTGTTGCATCCAGTATGCTCCCTTTAGCTGTTGCTCATGATGTTGCTTGATGTAATGTTGTTGTCGTCATATCTTGATGCCCTTGTCTATGAACAAATTCATGTCTTCATGGGTAGGAAAGTCTATAAACACTTGATCGACTACAAACCCAAGTGTGCTCTGAATGGTGTCTTCGACTCTACTCTCTTGGAAACCATTGTACTTGTACTGTTAAGAGGTAGATGAACACCTACGGTACCTGGAGACATGGCAACACTCATGGCAAGAAATCTATTAGCTAAAAACCAAATCAAACATGAGAACTGACTTGCAACATACTTGTGTGACTGATCATGAAGGTTGAGCAATTTTTACAGGAAGGTTAGGAGACTGACTGCCAAGACTACACAAGACATAGACCAGGCTGTCAGGAGGCTGACTAACTATTCAAGTTGCACAATCCATAGTCTAGCCTGGATGTTGACTACTAGAATTGTGCAATGTGTAATCTCATATTGAAATGGTTGCAGGCTCAGTGATTGCATTGCACAATTTTCTGGAAGAGAATCACTAGGCATAAATGAATATTCCCTTAGAGGAAGACAAAGCCTTCCCTCTCAGGATTGTGCAATGTTGTCTTGGTGAGGTAGAGTTCGGGCAAAGGCGACCTAGACCCACCGATAGGCAACTGCAAGCGAATGTGAATATGAATGCATGGAGATACTAAGTGTAAGCATAAGTGAATGATCATGCATGCAGATAGTGAAAGAAATATTCAGAAAACATAACAACATGCATGTGGGTGAGGCAAGTCGCCAAATCGGCAACCATTCATGAAAAATAGTTTCATGCATGTGACAGTAGTGAGATGTTAACAAAAACTGAAACAATGCTAGTACAATCTAGTATGTATCAAAATGACAACAAACACTCACTAAAATCAAGTAGAAATCATTCATACGAAGCAAAACACAAGAAGCACTAGCAATGAAATACGAGACATGGAAGGCGGGCTTACCCGAAAATAGTTGAGTTGAATGTGGCAATAACTCCTAGATGTGATGTGGGATGTCAGAGCTGTAAGGTTTATGTGAGGAATGAGATCTGCAGTGTCTAGTTCATGAGTTTTTATAAAGTCAAAGATGTGACACATATGCCACAAATCTAGGAAGAGCGACACTTGGTGGGAGGTTTCTGAAATGATCTTTGCATTCAACCTCCAAATGCTAAAAGTAGATCTCTGAATCAAAAAATCCCTTTGCATGTTGCCTTGGGAGAAGTAGTCCATGCATGAAAATTGGTTTTTCTTGGTCCAGGAGGGAACTGGTCAACTCAATTATAAATGCAACAGGCAACTCAATTACTAGGAGAAATTCACATTTCTAGAAGGGAGTTGGGTTGGCTGCCCAGGAGATTTGCATAATTTCTAGGAAGAGCAGCTAACTGTTGCCTAGGATTGGACAATTCTTGGGCTAAGAAGCCCTGTTGGGAGGAATCATGCAATTTTCTGGATGAAGCCTCACTGGTAGATTTGTGCAATTCTGGAGCCCAGCAGGCTACCAGATAGAATTGCACAATTTCTGGAGGGAAGGATGGTTGCCCTCCAGAATTGAGAGAGTTGCTCAGTCTACAGCTAGACCAAGCTGGAGGAGCAACCTGTGAGGGGAATGCAACAAGCTCTGATGGACATGCTGTCACCTTGCAAGAAAATCACTGAATATTATGTACTTGACGAAGCAAGGCATGCTACTGTGACATTGATTGTAGCTGCTACAACACGTGATGACACACTGGTAGAACTACAACTCTTTGAATGGACCTTGTTAGTGAAAAGTAAGGGTAACACCTCCAAAATTATTTTTTAGTTCTAAGTTCATCTTGGTTTCCACACTCTCTTGATTGTAACATGTAGCATCTTCCAAGCTCTTGGTCGATTGATACATATTCCAAGCCAAGTCAGCACAGTTGTTTCAATTGAGGTTGAAGGGTATATTAGAGCACAAGTAGTATAGTCATCAAAGTCTTAGTTTCATCTTTAGTGTTTCTCTGCTACCAACTGGCCTGGACAGTACCCCGGTGAAGTCACATAGGAACATAAGCATGGCTCTACTGCTAGCGAGTCCAGTCAGTACCCTAAAGGATTACTTGCATCACCGTTCTACCTAGGAATCCTTTCTCTTCTTTCACCTTATTCATTTTCATTTTTTCAAACTTTTCTTCACTTTTTCTTTTTTTCATTTTTAATCTTCGTAAGTGTGCATAGCGCTTATTCATTTCATAGGCGGAAGAGGGATCCTGACTTATTGAGAGTAGAAGAGGTTTCTCCTATAGAGAAGTAGTTATTATACCTCTGACATGCCTGTTAAGGTTTTCCCCCTCACCTTACTCTACTTGACTGCCTGATAAGGGTTAACCCAAAAACAATCAACTAGAGTAGGTGATACTAGTTAGTGTGCAAGTGTTGTGTTTCCACCAAGGTTTACTTTGGACCGTACGTATTTTCCTTTTATGTATCATGGACTGAAGACAACAAGTTCTTACATAAGAGAGCAGACAACAAATAACAAAATGTTAATAATTGTACAAGTCCTCTTGTACTTTACCCAACTTGTTTCAAGAGTCATACATGGTTTCATGCAAAACTAACCTACGAACAAAACAAGCAAGAAAACAACAAAGAAAAGCAAAAGAGAACTCAAAAGTGAAAGCAAACCGAGTAAGAAAATAAGTAAGTAGTCAAACAAACCAACAAAGCAAGTCCTACTCCTAAGCTAACGTGCATGGTCGATCTCATGTGAAGTGATACTTCCGATGCAACCATCGTTGCATTGGTTGACCCATGTTGGTGAAGGAACAGTTTGCGAGCATTGCATTTGCGTAAAGTAGAAAACATGAAAGATATAACAATGAAGACGAACACACTTCGAGCTTACAAGCGACCACAGAACAAAGATGAGTGAAAGAGCATGACATGAACTATGTGGAGCTACCATGGTTCTATGCTACACTGCATGCAGATGTTGAGTGTATGCACTCTCTTAACTATGACATGCAAGCAAACATGAGAAAGGTAGACCACTTACATTTTGCATGTGTGCTTGTTGTGTAAGATTCCTCCAATGCATGAGTGATGGGATCATGTAGTTTGAGTGGAGGAAGCGAAATATGGGTATTTAGTTAATATTCAATGGAAAGTAGAGAGTGATGAGGAGCCTTGAGTGTTTCAACAATTTTTTGATTAGAAGTGAAACTAATCTCAAGACAGCAAGGGCCTAACATAACCATCAGCTTGGGTTGAAATGCCTCGATAGCTTGCATAGTTTCAACTTCATTGATAGATAGATCACCATAGACTAGTGTCTTAGAAATATTAGCAATGATTGAATCAAAATCGTGATCAGATGGAGAAGTAGAGAGATCATGACAACTAAACTCAGAAAATTTAGGTTGTTTTTCAGCATCCTCATGATTTGGTTAATCATGCAGAGGGGTAGATAAGAATAAAAGGTATTCACCTTCTGTGTTTTTCAAGATGATAGATGATAGATTGGACTGATTTTCAGAGGAATATGTGTCCTCTTTGCACTATAATGAGATACTAACATCTGATGTGTCCCGTGAATGATCGAGAGTAGAAACATCCGAAAATGGGTTTTCACAGGGGAAATCAGCAGTGACAAAATCACAAGCGATGTTAGGATAAAGTGGATGAGGCATAGCTGGAAGGGAGTCATTCATCACCACCTATTCTTCTTTAGATTCCCACACACACTCATTATGAATTATGGCACATGTTGGTTGCATAAAGACAACTCCATCGACCACTTGATCCTCATTCACACCAGGTGAAAAGTCTGAAATGGAAGAACACAAGGCAGTACAATCTGAAGGATCAACAGAACGTGGGGAAGGAGGTTGAGGGAACGAATCCACATGACAACCAACAGGGTTGTAAGCTAAATTTGTGCAAATATCAAGAGTAAGTGGGGTGGGAGGATGTGACAGTTCAACAGAGGTGTGTGCATGATCTCCCACATCGATCTGTGATGGTGGAGCTGTTTGATGAGGTGAAGGTGGACAGTCACCTGTCACAACAACTATGCCTTCCTATCATTGCACAACTTCATCACCAAAGTGTGATGGGTGGGGTTTGGATATGTGAAGAAGATACTCAAATCTTCCATCTATAAATTCTCAATCAATATCATCTTTGGGGAACCAGTATGAGAGATTACAAAAGCGCATGTAAAATTGTTCAATGGATTCATCTGGTGCTTTCTGTAATTTCAGAATTTCTTTTTTGAGTGCTTTACGGTTGTTGTGATTGAAAGCACATTCTATCTCTGCAACCATATGAGCAAGAGAATTAATAGATTTTTCGAGCAACGTGGCACACCAACGCATTGGGTGCCCTTGAAGTGTGTAGACAAACAACGTGCAACTCATGTATTATTCAAAGAATCCATGTCTTTTGCATGAGCCTATAATGTTAACCGCATGCCTAAGTAAGGCTACCTGTCCTCCACCATTGTATGTTTTATGTGACAAGTTATCCGAGAAATCTTCTGAGATAATGAAGTCCTTTCCGTAAGACATACATTTCGAAAGAGAAACTTTGTAGTTAGTCATGATAGATGGGTAGAGATTCAAAATAGATGTCAAGACTCATCTTGTCATCTGGCCTTCCTTCTAGCACCAAAATGTTGACAGTGATGGACTTGCCAACATGTAAGGGGATCTCCCCGGTAAGAAGTCCCAATTAGACCTCACACCGTTTGGTGTAGTATCCCCAATAGTGGGTTGTACGATAATGCCTTGACCGCGATTCCACATAGAGGCAAGTTAGATGTCCCTATTGGTAGTAATGGTGTGACAGCTGCACTAAGTCAAGGAAGGTGCATGAGAGGTTCTAACACACTGAGGGTGAGGTGAGTGCACCCCTTGGAAACCTCTAATAGTACACATCTTCGAAGGGAACACAAGAGTGAAGATGCATCACAAGATGGAAAGCAAGTTAGTGAGCAATCCAATGTGATGGTTAAATCGGCAACACATTTCAGAATGATTCGTACATACTTATATAGAATAGTCCATACATGCATGTGTAAGCAAACAAATACATATATCATTTAGAGTAAACCAGATAGCATAGAATACAATACAACATATGCATGAAACATGTTGGCTATGTTATATTAAGAAGTGTAGTTCTAGCCATACAATACATCTATGTCTAACCACTAGTTCTGACAGCGGAACATTACAACCACAACCACCTGCTCCTCCAAAGAGATATACTACCTCTGCACAGTGGAGAAGCCAAGGCTCGTTACAATATTGTCCAAGATCTCTCTAAGATAGTCTTCTCAGAGGATAGGCTAACCAAAAGCCTTTATAATGAGTTATGAGGTTCTATTCATAGCAAAGGGTGGGGTGACCCTTGAAATTTCCCTTTGTGATAGTTCATCTACCCTCATGAATCTTCATCTACTCAATGATTATTACATCCAACTATCAACACTTGAATTTCCACTTGACAAGATGTTACATTAAAATGCATATGTGCCCGTGTGAGACAAAATGACTTGGGCAAGCCATGAAAGACATCTCTTACACTTGGTCCATTGTGGTGAGACCAACTCTTTGACATGCTTGTGATGGTGAAGTTGGTGAGCTGATGCTAAGCTTAGGCATCCGTGATGGTGTGCATGCGCTCCATGGTGACATCTTGTTGAACTGAACTATTTCCTCCATTACACCCGAGTGCATTGGTGTGTCTCCTCCATCCAACTCGTCTTCTAACATGCACATGGTATTCTTGGGTATGGTTGAACCAGAAACATACTGATGCATAATGTCTGTGCTGATCTTTGAGTGCATGGTAGTGGTCATGCACATCAACTGTCAACTACCTCCCGTTCGACTTGATTTTTGTCTTTACCTCAGTGAGCTTTCCAAATGGGTTGGATTGCATGTGTGTGCACTATGACATGCATGTTGTTGAACTCCCTTGCATGCGATCAACAACAACACTCACCATGTCTACTCCATGCTAGCTGCTGGGATGAATTTATAAGTTGTACGGGCGCAGTTTCATCTGTTTGTGCATGTTGCGCCCCTTGTTGACCTATTCCTGCTGCAACTTATTCTCTTGTCTATGCAGCTCGTGTTCTTCTTTGAGTTGCTTCTTGAGCACATTCAACTCCTTCTCTGTCTCGTTCTCTGCCTTCACATGATCTTCATGTCGCACTGTCACATCATAGCCTAAGTCTCCAAAGTTGCTTTCACCACAAGTTGATGTGCTTGAGCTTGCAACTTTGTTCTGCCTCTGTGTTGTCAACAACCTTCCTCTTACATTCGTTGTATCCAGTACGTTGCCTTCAGCAATTGTTCATGATGCTGCTTGTTGTGATGCCATTGCCATCATATCTTGATTTCCTTGTCTATGAACAACTTGATATCTTCGTGGGTAGGCAATTCCATAGACACTTGATCGACTACATCCCTAAGTGTGCTTTGAATGGTGTATTTGACTCTTCTCTCTTGGAAACCATTGTACCTATACTGTTGAGAGGTAGATGAACACCTACGATACATGGGCACATGGGAACACTCATGGAAAGAAATGTGTCAGTCAGAAACCAAAAAGAACTTGAGAAATGACTTGCAACATCCCTCTGTGACTGATCATGAAGGTTGCTCAATTTCCGCCGGGAGGTTGGGAGACTAACTGGCAATACTATGCAAGGCACAGTCTGGGCTCTTAGGAGGCTGATTGACTGCTGGAACTGGGCAATGCACAGTCCTACCTGGCTACTAATTACTGGAATTGAACAATGCATAATCTCAACTCGCAATGGTTGATGGCTCAGTGATTGCATTACACAATTTTATGGGCCTGCAGTCACTGTCCCTTAGAATTGCGCAATGCAAGAGTGGAGGATAGTCACTAGGAAGGAATGCACATTTCTTGACAGGAAGATAGAGCCTTCCCTCTCATGATTGTGTAATGTTTTCTTTGTGAGGTAGAGTCCACGCCAAGGCTGCCCAGACCCACCGGTGGGCAACTGCAAGCGAATGTGAATGTGAATGCATTGTGATACTGAGTGTAAGCATAAGTGAATGATCGTTCATGCAGGAAGTGAAAGAAATATTCAGAAAAAGGAACAACATGCATGCGGGTGAGGCGAGCCGCCAAATTTGTGATTGTTCATGAAAATATTTTCATGCATGCAACAACAATGAGATGTTAATGAAAACTGAAATGGTGCTATTACAAGCTAGTATGTATCAAAAAGACAGCAAGAGCTCACTTAAATCAAGAAGACAACATTCATACGAAGCGAAACACAAAAAGCACCAGAAATGCAACACAGGACATGGAAGGAAGGCTTACCCCAAAACAACTCAGCTAAATGTTTCGAGGACACCTAGATGAAATGTGGGATGTCAAAGATGCAAGGCTGATGTGAGGAATAAGCTCTTGAGTGTCCAGTTCATGAGTTTTGATAAAATCTAAATGTGACGTGCATGCCACAAATCTAGGAAGAGTGACACTTGGTGAGAGGTTTCTGAAATGATCCTTGCATGCAACGTCCATCTGCTAAAAGTAGATCCCTGAGCTAAGGGATTCCTTTGCATGCTGGCTTGGGAGAAGTAGCCCATGCATGAAAATTAGTTTTGCTTAGTCTCGGATGGAACCGGTCAACTCAACAGTGTTGGGTTGTGTTATATTCTTTCCACAATTAGCCCACGTAGTTAATCCGGGGGTTATAAGGGGGGCAGAGGCCCCCCCTCATTGTGCTGATTGCATAGTGAGGGGAGTCACAGGGCTTTGAGGGGATCAGGTAACCCCACTCTATGGGGTCTAGGGTAGCGCCCCAGAAAATTTTGTTTTTGGACCCCATATTAGGTTGGGCGGACCTACCTATGGTTTTGTGCATGATTTTTCACACATGGTTTTGGACGCAATGGTTTTCGATCCATGGTTTTTGATGTGATGGTTTTCAATCCATGGTATTGGATGCTTCGTCACGTATAAATATTTATTCTAACACTACAAGGAACATAATGAAAATTGAAGTTGGTAGTCTCGATTTTGGGATCCATGGGGAAAATGTCTATGTATAAGTGTTTTATGTGTTATGCTCTCACATTGTTTATTTTCTATGTTTTAGAAATCATATGTGGGTAATTTCTATACGGGGTTAAAACCTACATTTGGTGTCAGAGTTGTTTTCGCTTCAAGGGGATGGATTTGTTGCTGAGGGGTTTTGCTCGAGCCTATGGTAGACCATATTCAGTGGGAGATCTACAGGATCAATTCTGGTAGTGAAAGAATATGGCAAGCAGTGAAAAGATAGAGATCGAGAAATTTAATGGTTAGAGTTTTGAGTTGTGGAAACTCAATATGGAGGATCTGTTGGTGGATAAAGATCAGTGGATCGTGGTAGATCTAGGTACTAAGCCAGTGGGAGTGTCTGATGAAGAATGGAAGAAGTTGGATCAGAATCCAAAGAGCACAATACGATTATGTATCTTAGATTTAGTATTGCTGAATGTATCAGGGGAAGCTACGACAAAGGATTTGTAGGACAAGTTAGGGACTTTGTACCAATATAAGTCTCTGGTGAATAAACTCTTCCTATGGAAAAATATGTATAACCTGAGGATGAAACATGGAAACTTGGTGATAGAGCATCTGAATGCGTTTAATACTATGGTAAGTCAATTATTATCTTTTGATATCAAAATTTCAAATGAAGATAAGTGCATTAGTTTATTGTGTTCTCTACCAGATTTGTGGGATAGTCTGGTTATTGCAATAGGTAAAAATGTAATTACCTTGCAGTTTGATGAAATAGTCTCATCCTAGCTGATGGAGAAGATGAGACGGAAAAATATATAGAGCCAAAATGGTGATGCCTTGTTTGTACGAGGACGGTCCCAGAATATAAACAAAAGTAAGTCATCGAGTGGGAGATCTAAATCTAGACGAAGATCTAAATCTCCAGGAAAGCCTATAAAGGTCGTGTGTTGGAAATGTGGATATGAAGGGCACTACAAAAAGGACTATAATTCTAAAGCTCCTAATGAAGGAAAGGGATCTGATGATGCTCCTTCTATAGAGGCAAAAACCACCTCAAATGAAGGTGGGCATGTGTAATTAGCTTCTTCAAGTACACATGTAGATCATTAGGCATGGTTGATTGACTCAGGTGCATCCTTTCACTTCACTCCCCTTAGAGAGTGGTTATGGGAGTATGAGAAAGACGATGGTGATGATGTCTTCTTAGGGTATGCTAGGAAGGTTAGAATCATTGGTCGCAAAAAAGTAAAGTTGAAGTTGCAAGGTGGAAGGGTTAGAACACTTCTAGGTGTTCTACATATTCCTGCATTGGTTGGAAATCTGATTTCTTTAAGCAAGCTTGATGATCCTGGTGTAAAAATAGTGTTCAATAAGGATACCTACAAGATGGTTTGAGGAGCACTGGTATTCATGCGAGGAGTTCAGATTGGAGCTATGTACAAGCGGCAAGGTAGCACTGTTGTTGATGGGTGCAACAGTTCTATTGTTCTTGAAAGTGGAGTAGAAAATCTACTGGTCTCCGAAGAGAAGACCATACTATGGAATCAAAGGCTTGGAATAATTGGAGAGAAGGGCCTTCGAATACTTCATGGAAAAGGTATGGTATAAGGTAGGAGTGATAGCTCTTTGAATTTTGATTTCTATGAGAATTGTGTATATGGGTTGCAGAATCATGTGAGTTTCCCCTTTGGCGGTAAGAGGGTGAAACAGATATTAGAGCTTGTGCACAATGATGTGTTTGGACCTGTGAAGGTTCCATCACTGGGTAATTCTATGTACTATGTATAATTTATAGATGACTTCTCAAGGAATACATCAATATATTTCCTTAAGAAGAAATCTGAACTCTTTTACATGTTTAAAGAATTTAAGGCTCTGGTGGAGAACCAGAAAGAAAAGAAGATAAAGGTTTTGAGGATAGATAACGATGGAGAGTTTTGCAGTAAGGAATTTGAAGAATTCTGTAAGAAGTGTGGTATAGCATGGTAGAATATTGCTCCATATACACCTCAGTAAAATGGAGTTGCAGAAAGAATGAAAAATACGTTGATGGAAAGGGCAAGAAGCATGCTCAGTGGTGCTAGGTTAGGACAGGAAAGTTGGGTAGAGGTGGTGGAGACAGCATGTTACCTGGTCAATAGATCACCTTCATCAGTGTTGGAGGATAAGACTCCACAAGAGGTATGGACTGGTAAGAAACTCTCTATTTCACATTTGAGGGTGTTTGGATGTGATTCATATGTACATGTTCCAAAGGAGAAACAAACCAAGTTGGATAGTAAATCTGAAAAGTGCATCTTTATTGGGTATAAGGATGGTTTAAAGGGTTATAAGGTTTGGAAACAGCCAAGATGTGGTATTTAGAGAGGTAAAATATGTTATTAAATATGAATTCAAACCAAAGGAACCTAAGAAGATAGAGTTTGAGCTAAAGGAGGAAGAACCAAACTCTACAACAGAGGAGGAATCAAAAGATGAAGAGCCACAAACTCCAGGTGTGAGAAGATCAGTTCAAGGAAGAAGGCAACTAGAAAGGTATATTCCATCTTCTTTCTATTCAAAATTTTCTTTATATATTACTGATGATGATCCCAGAACTATGAAGGAAGCAGTAGATAAAAAGGATGGAGAACTCTGGAAAGAGTCCATGGTTGATGAAATGGCATCTTTGCACAAAAATGAGTCTTGGGATATGGTGGAGTTGTCGGCTAGAAGGAAACCCATTGGCAACAAATGGGTGTTCGAGAAGAAGACAAATGCAGAAGGAAAGGTGGAGAAACAAAAAGCTCGATTGGTAGAAAAAGGTTATTCCCAAGTGCAGGGAATTGATTTTGGTGATGTTTTTTCTCCTGTTGCCAAGGTAACTCCTATTAGATTACTTTTATCTGTTATTGATGCTTTTGATTTTGAGGTAGAACAGATGGATGTTAAGAAAAAATTACTTCATGGGAATCTAGAAGATGAGATCTACATTAAGCAACCTAAAGGCTTTGCGGTGAAGGGTAAGAAAGAAAATGTATGCAAGTTAAAGAAGTCTTTGTATGGGTTAAAACAATCACGAAGGATGTGGTATCAGAAATTTGATACATTTATATGGGGACTTGGCTTCACCAAAAGAAAAGCATATCATTGTGTGTATTTTAAATTAATTGGTTACCATGTTATTTATCTAGTCTTATATGTGGATGATATGTTGATGGTTGGAAATGACAAAGAAATTATCTAGTATTTGAAGACCCATTTGTCCTCCAAATTCAACATGAAAGATCTTAGTGTTGCAAACTATATTTTGGGAATGGAAATTAAAAGAGATCAGACAAAGAGGAGGCTATGGTTAAACCAAACGAAGTATGTTGAAACAATATTGTAGAGGTTTAATATGCAGGATAGTAAACCGGTTGAGGTTCCTATTCCTGTAGGTGTAAAGTTATCTGCTGAACAGTGTCCCAAGACACAAGAAGAGGAAGAGGACATGTCCTGTGTTCCATATGCAAGTGCAGTCGGTAGCCTGATGTATGAGATGGTCTGTATGAGACCAGACATTGCACATGCAGTGGGAGTATTGAGCAGGTATATGTCAAAACCATGGAAGGAGCATTGGACAGCAATGAAGTGGGTTTTCAAGTACTTGCATGGCATTAGTGATTTGGTTTGTGCTACCAAGGACGACCAGGATTGGACAAAGTTTTGCATATTCATGGCTTTGTTGATGTAGACTGGGTTGGAGATCTGGATCAAAGAATATATACAAGTGGGTATGTGTTTAACCTATTTGGAGGTGCAGTCAGTTGGATAAGTAAGAAACAATCTGTAGTGGCACTATCAACTTCAGAGAAAGAATACAAGGCAACCACTCATGCAAGTAAGGAAGTAGTTTGGTTGCAGAGATTGTGTTCAAGTATGGGGTTAGTACAGGGAGCTAGAAGGATAGACTGTGACAGCCAAAGTGTAATCTTCTTTGCAAAGAACCCTGCATATCATTCAAAGAAAAGGCACATTGATGTTCAGTATCACCTTGTGAGGGATATGATAGAAGACAAAAAGGTGTTTCTAGTAAAGGTGGACACTTTGAAGAATACTGTAGATGCATTGACAAAATCTGTGAGCTCTAAGAATTTCTCTTGATGTAGAGAAACAATGGGATTTGCAGGAATGGATAAATGACTAAGCTCTCTTATGGCCCCCTGTGGAAAGAAAACAATAAGTGGGAGAATGTTGGGTTGTGTTATATTCTTTCCACGACTATCCCACGTAGTTAACCAGGGGGTTAGAAGGGGTGCGGAGCCCGCCCTTCGTTGTGTCGATTACGTAGCGGGGGGACTCCCAGGGGGTTTGAGGGGTGTAGGTAACCCTATATTAGGTTGCACGGACCTACCTATGGTTTCATGCATGATTTTTCGCACATGGTTTTAGATGCGATGGTTTTCGCTCCACAATTTTGGATGTGATGGTTTTTAGTCCATGGTATTGGATGCGTCGGCATGTATAAATATGTATTGTAGCATGAAACATAATGAAAAATCAAGCTGGTAGTCCTGGTTTTGGGATCCAGTGGAAAATCTCTGTGTATATGCATTTTATGTGTTATACTCTCGCATTGTTTATTTTCTGTGTTTTAGAATTCGTATGCAGGTAATTTCTATACGCGGTTAAAACCTACAAACGACACATGTGAGAGGCTTCTCCACCACTAGGAGAAAATGCGCATTTCTAGAAGGGATATGGGCTGGGTTCCCAGGATATTTGTGCAACTTCTATGCAGAGCAACTGACTACTGCTTGGGATTATACAATTACTAGGCTGAGCAGCGCTACTGGGAGGAATTGCATAATATTCTTGTTCAAGCTTGACTAGTAGATTTGCACAATTATGGAGCCCAGCAAGCTGCTAGATAGAATTTTAGAATTTCTAGAGGGAAGGCTATTTTCCCTCTACAATTGCACAATTTCTTGAGGGAGCTGCTCAGCCTGCAGCTGGAACAATTTTGGAGGAGTAGCCTATGAGGGGAATGAAACAAGCTCTAAAGGACATCCTGTCACTTTGCAAGAAAATCATTGAAGCTTCTATACTTGACAGAGCAAGACATGTTGCTGTGAAAGGTTGGTAGGGAGGCCCCAAAACAAAGCTAAGGAAAAATTTTGGAGGGTGTTTATAGCCACTACAACACTTGGTGACACCCTAGTAGAATTCCAGCTATCTAAATGGACCTCGATCGTGAAAAGAAAGTCTAACACCTTCAGAAGTATTGTTCAACTCTCAGTTCCTCTTGGTTTCCACACTTGCTTGATTGAAAGATGTATCATTTGCCAAGATCTTGTTCGATTGACACACATTCCAAGCCCAGTCGACACAGTTGTTTTGATTAGGGTTGAGGGGTATATTGGTGCACAAGTAGTATAGTCGTCATAGTCTTAGCTTCATTTCTAGTGTTTCTCTGTTGCCAACAAGCCTTGACAGTACCCCGACGGAGTCACATAAGAACACAAGCATGGCTCCATTGCCATTGAGCCTAGTCAGTACGCTGACAGAGTTACTTCAATCACCTCCCTGCATAGGAAGTATTTCTCTTCTTTCTCCTTATTCATTTTCATTTTTTTCACTTTTTTCACTTTTTCATTTTTTTATTTTTCATCTTTGTAACTATGCATAGACACTTATTCATTTCAAATGCAGAAGAGGGATCCTAACTTATTGAGAGCAGAGGAGGTTGTTCCTAGAGAGAAGTAGTTTATTATACCTCTGACGTGCCTGTTAAGGTTTTCCCCCTCACCTTACTCTACTTGACTAGGCTGACAAGGGTTAGCCCAAAAGGAACCGACTAGAGTATGTGATACTAGTTAGCGTGCAAGAATTGTGTTTTCACCAAGGTTTACTTTGAATAGTACATATTTTGCATTGATGTATCATGGACTGAAGACAACAAGTTCTCACATAATAGAGTGGACAAATGATAACCAAATGCTGATAGTTGTACAAGTCCTCTTGTACTTTACCTAGCTTGCTTCAAGAGTCATACATGGTTTCATGTGAAACTAACCTACGAAGAAAACAATAAAACAAAAAACAAAGAAAATCAAAAGTAGAAGCAAAAGTGAAAGTGAGTAAGAAAATAATTAAGAAGAAAAACAAACCAACAAAGCAAGTAAGCAAACAAGCATGCAAGCAAATAGATTGAAAGCAAACACTACTCCTACTCATAAGCTAATGGTGCATGGGTTATCTCAGGTGAAGTGATACTTCCAGTTCAACCACCAGCTCATTAGTTAACCCATGTTGGTGAAGGCACGATTTGCGAACATCGCAGTTGTGCAAACTAGAAAGCATGAAAGGTATAACGATCAAGACGGACACACTCTGAGCTTACAAGTGACCACAGAACAAAGATGAGTGAAAGCGCATGAGATGCATTCTGTGGAGCTGTTGTGGTGTTCTGCTACATTGCATGTAGATGTTCAGGGTATGCACTCTCCTTACTCTGACATGAAAGCAAAGGTGAGAAAGGTAGACCACTTACGTTGTGCATTTGTGCTTGCTATGTAACATTCCTCCAACGCATGAGCCATGGGATCATGTATTTCAAGTAGAGGAAGTGAAGTATGGGTATTTGGTTGATATTCCATGCAAAGTAGAGAGTGATGATGAGGCTTGAGTGTTTCAACAATTTCTTGATCAGAAGTGAAACCAACCTCTGGACAGCGAGGACATGACATAACCATCAACTTAGGCTGAAGAGCCTCGACAACCTGCGGCGTTTCAACTTCATTGACATATAGATCATCGTAGACTAGTGTCTTAGACATTTTAGCAATGATTGAATCAACATCATGGTTAGATGAAGAAGTAGGGAGATCGCAACAACCAAGATCAGAAAATTTAGGATGTTTGTCAACATCTTCATGATTTGATGAATCATGCAGAGGGGTAGATGAGAAGCAAAGATGTTCACCCTCTTTGTTTTTCAAAATGAAAGATGACAAATTGG
Source organism: Pinus taeda (assembly GCA_000404065.3). Lineage (NCBI taxonomy): Eukaryota > Viridiplantae > Streptophyta > Pinopsida > Pinales > Pinaceae > Pinus > Pinus taeda. The sequence continues at coordinate 150,048 of APFE031450114.1, read as the reverse complement.
ATGGATTTTCAAAGGAAGATGTGTCCTCTCCGCACTGTAATGACAGACTGACATTTGACGTGTCTTGAGAATGATCAGAAGTAGAAACAACTAGAAATGGGTTTTCACAAGGGAAATCAGTAGTGACAAAATCACAAGGGACGTTGGGATAAAGCAGATGAGGCTCGGCTAGAAGGGAGTCATCCTTCACTGCAGGTACTTCTTTAGATTACCACACACACTCATTATGAATGATGGCGCAGTTTGGTTGCATAACACCAACTCCGTCGACAACTTGATCCTCATTCACAACAAGTGAGGAGTCAAGAATGGAAGAATGCAACACAATACAATATGAAGGATCAATAGAGCATGGGGACGAAGGTTGAGGGAAGAAATCCACGTGACAACCAATAGGATTGCAAGCCAAACCTGTGCAGATATCAAGAGCAGGTGTGCTGTGAGGATGTGAATGTTCAAGAGAGGTGTGTGCATGATCTCCCACCTCACTCCATGATGGTGGAGCTGTTTGATGATGTGAAGGTGAACTATCACTTGTGACATCAATTGTGTTGGCATGTGATTGCATAGCTCCATCACCAAAGTGTGTTGAGTAGGGTTTGGATATGTGAAATCGGTATGCAAAATTACAAAAGCGTGCGCAAAACTGTTCAACGGATTCATTGGGTGCTTTCTGTAATTTTAGAATTTCTTTGTTGAGTACTTTACGATCGAAGTGATTGAAAGCATGGTCTATCTCTGTGACTAGATGAGCAAGAAAATGAATATAATTTTTAGGCATCATGGCACATCAATACATTGGGTTCCCTCGACGTGTGTAGACGAACAATGCGCAACTCATGTATTCTTCAAAGAATCCATGTCTTTAGCATCAACCTACAACACCGACTGATAAATGTGTAGAGATTCAAAACAGATGTGAGGACTCGGCTTGTCATCTAGTCCTCCTTCTAGCACTAAAATGTTGATTGTGCTGGACTCACCAAATTGTAAGTGGATTCCGCCGGTAAGAAGCCCCAATTATACCTCAAACCTTTTAGTGTAGGAGTCCGAGTAGTGGGTCATATGATAATGCCTTGACCGCTATTTCGCAGAGATGCAAGTAAGGTGTTCCTGTTGGTAGCAAGGGTGTGATAGCTATAGTAAGTCAAGGAAGGTGCATGAGAGGTTCTAACACAGTGAGGGTGAGGTGAGTGCACCCCTTGGAAACTTGTAATAGTACGCAACATTGAAGGTAGCACACGAGCAAAGATGCATCACAAGCTGCAAAGCAAGTTAGCAAGAAAATCCAAAGTGATGGTTAAACCAACAACACATTTCAGAAATATTCATACATACTCATACATAATAGTCCATACATGCATGTGTAATCAAACAATACATATATCATTTAGAGTAAAATAGATAGCTTAGAATACAATACAACATATGCATGAAACGTGTTGGCTCTCTTATATTAAGAAGTGTAAGTTCCAATCATACAATACATCCATGTCTAACCACTAGTTGCAACAGCGGAACACTACAACCACAACCGCCTGCTCCTCCAAAGAGATATAATAGCTCTGCATAGTGGAGAAGCCAAGGCTCATTACAATACTATCCAAGCTCTCTCTAAGATAGTCTTATCAGAAGCTTGGCTGACCAGAAGCCTTTACAATGAGTTATGAGGTTCTATTTATAGAAAAGGGTGGGGTGACCCTTGATATTCCCCTTTGTGACAGTTCATCTACCCTCATGACTCTTCATCTATTCTATGACTGTTACACCTAACTATCGACACTTGAATTTCCACTTGACAAGACGTTACATTACAATGCACATGTGCCCATGTGAGATAAAATGGCTTGAGCAAGCCATGTAAGACATCACTAGTACTCAGTCTGTTATGGTGAGACCAACTCTTTGACATGCTTGTGATGGTGAAGGTGGTGAGCTAATGCCAAGCTTGGTCATTCGTGATGGTGTGCATGCGCTCCATGGTGACATATTGTTGAAGAAAAATCTTGACTCAGTTACATTCGGGTGCATTGGTGTGGCTCCTCCATCCAACTCATCTCCTAACATGCGCATGGTCATCTTGGGTGCGGCCAAACTGGCAACACACTAATGCATAGTGTCCGTGTTGATCTTCTAGTGCATGTTGGTGGTCATGCCCATCAACTGTCAACTATATGTTTAGCTCTCGTTGGAGTTCCCTCTTGTCTTTGCCTCAGTGAGTGTGCCAAATGGGTTAGATCGCATGCGTGTGCACTATGACATGCATGCTACTGAATTCCCTTGGATGCGATCAACAACACAACTCACCATGTATTCTTCGTGCTAGCTATTGGGATGGATCTATAACTTGTATGGGTATAGTTTCATCCGTCTATGCATGTATCACCACCTGTTGTACCTATTCCCGCTGCAACTCATTCTCTTGCCTATGTAGCTCTTGTTCTTCTTTGAGTTGCTTCTTGAGCACATGCAAATCCTTCTCTATCATGTTCTCTACCTTCCCATGATCTTCATGTCGTGTCGTCACCTGATAGCTTGAGCCTCCAAAATTTCTTTCACCACAATGCTTGAGCTTGCAAAGTCCTTCCGACTTTGTGTTGTCATCAACCTTCCTCTTACATTCATTGCATCCGGTATGTTGTGTTCAGTTGTTGTTCATGATGCTACTCGTTGTGACGTTGTTTCCATAATATCTTGATGTCCTTGTCTATGAACAACTTTATGTCATCGTGGGTAGGAAATTCCATAGACACTTGATCGACTGCATCCCCAAGTGTGTTATGAACTGTGTCTTTGACTCTGCTCTCTTGGAAACCATTGTACCTATATTGCTAAGAGGCAAATAAACACCTGTGATACCTGGAGACATTGGAACGCCCATGGCAAGTAATTTTTCAGTCAAAAACCAAAATGAACTTGAGAAGTGACTTGCAACATACCTGTGTGGTGATCATGAAGGTTGTGCAATTTCCACTAGGAGGTCGGCAGACTAACTGCCAAGACTATGCAAGGTACAGTCTAGGTTTTCAAGAGGCTGACTGACTGCTGGAACTACACAATGCAGAGTCCATCCTGGTTGTTGATTGTTGGAATTCCGTAATGTGAAAACTCAACTAGCAATGGTTGCAGGCTCAATGATTGCATTGCACAATTTTCTGGGCCAGCAGTCATTGTTCCTCAAAATTGTGCAATGCAAGACTGGAGGATAGTCACTGGGAAAAAATGCAAATTTCATGAGAGGAAGACAGAGCCTTCCCTCTCAGGCTTGTGCAATGCTATCTTGGTGAGGTAGAGTCTAGGCCATGTCTGGCTAGACCCGCCAATGACCAACTACAAGTGAATGTGAATCTAAATGCATGGTGATACTTACTGTAAGAATAAGTGAATGATCATGCATGCAGAAAGTGAAAGAAAGATTCAGAAAATGAAACAACATGCATGTGGGTGAGGCGAGTCACCTAATCAGCGACCATTCATGAAAAATAGTTCCATGCATGTGATAGCAATGAGATGTTAATGAAAAATGAAATGGTGCTAGTATAAGCTAGTATGTATCAAAAAGACAACAAGTGTTCACTAAAATCAAGTAGATGACATTCATATGAAGCAAAATACAAAAAGCATCAGAAATGCAACACAAGACATGGAAGGTGGGCTTACGACAGAATAGTTGAGTTGAATGTGCTGACGACTCCTAGATGTGATATGGGATGTTAGAGCTGCAAGGTTGATGTGAGGAATGAGCTCTGCAGTGTCTAGTTCATGATTTTTTATCAAATCGAAGATGTGACGCACACACCACAAATTTAGGAAGAGCAAAAATTGGTGGGAGGTTTCCGAAATGAACCTTGCATGCAACCTCTAGCTAATAAAAGTAGATCCCTGAACCAAGGAATTCCTTTGCACACCACCTTGGGAGAAGTAGCCCATGCATGCAAATCAGTTTTTCTCAGTCTGGAGGGAACTGGTCAATTCAACTACACATGCAAGAGGCTACTCAACTGTTGGGAGAAAATGCACATTTATGGAGGGAAGCTAGGCTAGCTGCCTAGGAGATTTGCATAAGTTCTGAGTAGAGTAGCTAACTTCTGCCTAGGATTGCGCAATTCCTGGGATGAGGAGCCTTGCTAGGAGGAATTGCGCAATTTTTTGGATGAAGCATGACTGGAAGATTTGCACAACTCTAGAGCCCAATAGGTTACCAAATAGAATTGTGCAATTTCTAGAGGGAAGGTTGGTTTCCCTCCAAAATTGAGGGATCTGGTCAGCCTACAACTAGACCAAGTTCGGAGGAGTAGCCTATGAGGGGAATGCAATAAGATTTGATGGACAAGCTGTCACTCTATGAGAAAATCATTGAAGATTGTGTACTTGACAAAGCAAGACATGTTTCTGTGAAAGATTGGTAGGGAGGCCCCAAAACGAAGCTAAAGGAAAAATTTTGGACGGTGGTTGTAGCTGCTGCAACAGGTCCAAACCCTAACTTCTCCTCCTGAAGTTGAAGACCTATAATATGGACAAGAAACCAAGCAGAAATCATAACATTAAAAGTATATATGCATAAAAATAAAGTTATCCCATATGCATATATGTTATAAGTTCACATTCATAAGAAACATGTAATTCAAATAGGAATAAAATATGGGTTTTTATTGAAATAGTAGCAACAAAGAGGGAGACATGATAAAACCTTATCCAAGCTACAGGAACTAAAGGAACCTTCCTTCAAATCCTTCCTACTTGGGACAACAAGAATCTCCTCTCCAATAGTAGCTATGAGATGAGAGATAAAGGGGATGAACATCAATGTGAGGAATCTATGGTTTTCAAGAGATAGAGAAGTGGAAAGAGTACATGATAACACAAACCTAATATATGGGAAATTTTGGAGTGTAAGGATGTCAATCATCAGGATGCATATGAGGCATAACCATAGAGTGTATTTATACCACCAAAAATCTGTTGAGTTGGTTATACCACATGCTCCTATGGGTTGGGATCCGGTCAAACCTGTAAACCCTGCCCAAAAATAGCTTAATTATAGATTTTTTCAAAATTTCGAAAATTGTATGTGGGAGGCTTTAAAAGAAACCATGGACATACCTGTTTTTACAGTGGGTAGATTCACATATATACTTTTAAAAATGATTTCCTAAGATAGGATAGCTCAAGGAAAAGGGATTTTCCCGAGACACTCATGAGAATCTAATAAAATAGAGTGCAAAAAGATGTTAGAGAAATGTGGATTGGTGGGTGGTGTATAAGAATAACCATTATGGATGGATGGGATGAAAAAGGTGGTTGGGGTGGAAAATGATAAACCTGTATGGGTCGAGTACAAGGGGGCCAAAGATAAAACTTTCCCCATAACCAAGACAAAATGATGGATACAAAAATGGGTGGTGGTGAAGCATATGATGGTGAGAATATTGACATGGATATCAATGAGACAATCTACATACACATTTATAATATTTTTATTCATATAACAACATGAAATCAAAATAGTTAGTTGGGTTTAGCTTGAGTGATTCGTAGAAAAGTTATTATCATCCCCACCAAGATTCAATCCATACATTTGACATGTTGAGCCCATAATAAGTATTTATAGTAATGGAATGAATCCTTATTTCCTAAGTAGTGACTAAAGAACCAAATGTCAAAAAAATTCAACCATATATCCATTCAATGGTCCATAGACGGTTGGTAGGTGCATCGATCGATATAAATGTGCTATTTGTGGGTGGTAGTTGTAATCTAGTTCTCGAGTTAAAAAATAATGTCATCAACTATTAATTACAAATGTTTAGGCCTCTAGCTTGGCTTTTATCTACACCCATCATATATGATTCATATATTTATGAATTGTAATATGAAATATGAGCTAATTGGTGTAAATCATTTGCAATGGATGATACAATAATGCCTAGGGAAGTGCATAATGACAATTGTAATATCTTTAGACTGGTGTCTCATTAGTCTTGTATTAGGTTCTAAGAGACCTCAACCATGTACTAATTTCCATGTTTATGTTTTATAGTTGTGAGCTGAGGTTTAATGTGTCTTCATGAGGTGATGTTAGGCTTTAATTTTCTCTATATTCCATATTTTTTTTGTAAGTAAACATAGAGATATTTATCTTATCAAAATAAATTTTACATCAATGAGTACAATGGAGATACAACCCAAAAAGGGAGCATACTAACATTGAAGCATAATGGCAGAAGACTAGCTTCACCATGAAAATTATAGACATGCACGAAAAGGAAAACTAGAGAAACTAAACTTCCATCAAACTTCGAACTTTCATAATAATAGAAACATGAGAAAGGAACAAAAACGATAATATATAGGAACTGAAATATACATTAGGGAATAAAGCACAAGGACCTTTAATTGAACACCCAAAAAACTAGACCAAAATGATAACGCTAAAGAGACATGTGTAGAATCATTGCCAAAATACAAAAACACCATCACCAAACAAACATGCATAAAAACATGACCGAAAAATGATGGTAGCCATGATGTATGTATAACCTGGATCATTTGTGTGTTGAAAAATAGAAAATATCCATAGAACCTCAACTATTTTCATCTAAAGAGCCATGGTCATAAGAGAACATATTAGGAGTGTGCCCACTGAGAGTAGGAGGATCTGCAAGGTCTCCTAAACTAAAGTCCGAAATAAGAACTTGTTTTACATTTTTCAGGAGAGAGTCAATATTGTTGAGACAAATCAATGTTATGAACCATACATTAATATCCTATAGAGAGGAGAAGACGTTATAAGCATCAATCTTCTTTTCCCTTAATAGAAGTTGCAAGAAGGTTAAATTTTGTTGATATAGAGAAAGAGAAATGAGGAAATGCAACCGTTACCTATGAATGTGACCCGAATTAGGAAAACATTTAACTCGAACACATACAAGTTCAGAATCTAAGGCATAGAGAGGATCACCGCTTTCAAAGTCTTCCATGAAGAGAATTTCATGATGAACCTCAAATGAAACAACATCAAAAACTGAAGCCACTGCGTGATAGGAGAAGGGTTTGGGAGGGAGAGACCTATGCCACACAGTAGAAGAACCACCACCACGGCAACTAGGCATACATTGATGAGGTGACATGAAGAATTGAGAGGCCAGACAATAGGAGTAACCAGAGGAAGAGAAGCACCCATGGAAAGAAACAAAAGGACAGGGAGAAATACAATGGAACCCCAATTTGAAAACTAGAATATTGTCCCCAAAAGTGTACTCTACAAGACAGAGGCCCAAGTGACTAACAAATTATGAACACATACAAAAGGAAGACGCAAACTTCCAGCGAACCACAAAACGGGATGGGAGCAATGCCACAAAACACGCAAACACCCAAATGCAATTGAGAAGAACAATCCCAATTAAATACCCTCTGAAGTTTACAACACATACAGTGAAACAAACACTGCCATAATGAGATCAAAACAAGAGCTGGGAAAGCATAAACCTTGATACAATTCAGCAGAAAATGGACTATCCACCCCTAGGCCTATAGAATGACATAAAATATGAAGAAAAAAGGATGCTCCATATAGTACCTGTTTACCAAATCAATTTCTCCACCAACAGCTAAAAACCAAATCAAAGCAGGAAAACGAATATTAGAATTTCCACACAAATACTATCCAAAAGAACATATAAGTTATCCTAGCTGTAAAGACACCATAATACAATCTAAAAAACCATTAAGAAAGGGAGCTAATGCCAACAATAAAACTAGTAACCACCACCATTTGTAAAGAAGTACTTCTCATGTTCCATTCAAAAACTAAAACAAATTCATAGTAAATGGCTAAACAGATTCGAGTTTTTAGAAGTTAAAGCTGAAACCACAGAGGGGGCATTCTAACTCTTTGGAATCCCCAGAAAATTAGCATTATAGATGCTGAAGCATCCATAAATTACTTATCAGTGGTCATGTAACCAGTGGGGGTTTCGAATACCATCCTGGTCACAAATGTTTATGGCCCTCAAAAAATAGATGATAAACTTAAGTTGATAGACTCCCTAAAATATCTCAGGAATAGACAGGATGGTATTCCTTGGATCTTAGGAGGTGATTTCAACATGATCAAGTCTCTTTCGAAAAAAAAAAGGAGGAACCAGAGTGTTAGCCAAAGACACTTTAGTGTTCCAATCATTCGTAGAGGATATGAAGTTGGTCGATTCAGAATTGGGCAATGGTTTTTTTACTTGGAATAACAAAAGAGGAGGTGAAGCACAAGTAGCCTCCAAATAAGATAGGTTCTTGATTTTAGAGGAGTTATTGATTATAAACAAATAAATAACAGCGAGAATCCTTCCCTTCAATGGGTCTGATCATTGGTCGATTCAACTAGAAATCAAAGGTAAAGCTTCTCCCAGAAATAGGCCCTTCAGATTCGAGAACGTTTAGCTCTCCTTCCCGAATTTCATTAGTAACATTGAAAAATGGTGGTCTGAAGATTTGCATTTACAAGGATCACCAACGTACCTCCTTCATAAAAGACTAAAACATGTCAAGTTTAGACTCAAAGAATGGAATAAAAAGGATTTTGGAAACATTTTTGTGAACAAAAATTTTTTTGAAATCAAAATTCAGGAACTCAACCAGGCATTGATCCAAGAAGGCTTTGACAAAAGCAAAACTGAACAAGCGGACAAACATCATCAAGAATGGGAAATTTACGCAAACAAGAGGAAATATTTGGAGGCAACAGTCTAGAGTTCAATGGCTCAAAGAAGGAGAAAGGAACACAAAATTTTTCCACAGATCCACCGTAGCTAATAGAGCTCACAATAGAATCTCTTCATTAAATAATGAGAATGGGGAGCTTTAGAACACTCATAGGAATATTGAAGCAGTGCTTGTTCAGCATTTCCAAAACATCACTCGGGAAAACAATCCAAACAGGGAACATTCCATCAAGGAAATGATAAGGCATATCCCTAAGTTGGTATCTAAAGAGGACAATTTTAACCTCAACAGACCGGTTACTGAAGAGGAAGTAAATAAGGTTCTAAAAGAGAAGCAGAATTGTAAAGCACCAGGCCTAGATGGTTTCAATGTGGATTTTTTAAGGGCTTGTTGGCATATTGTCAAACGGGATATTCTGAATGTGGTGGAGGATTCTAGGTGCAGCAACACCATCGTGAAAGCCCTCAATACTGCCTTCATTTCTTTGATCCCCAAACAAGATTTAGCGCAAACGGTAGATAAGTATAGACCCATAGCCTTATGTAATGTAGTTTACAAGATAATATCCAAGGTTGTTGCCAATAGACTAAGACCACTCCTTCCTCACTTAACATCAGAGGAACAGGTAGGTTATGTGGAGGGCAGACAAATTTTAAATAACATTATTCAAGCCCATGAGGTGGTTCACATGCTTACTAGTAAAAAGAAGGCAGGGATGATCATGCAATTGGATATTGCCAAAGCATATGACAAGCTGAATTGGAATTACATTAGGAAGGTTCTCACTGCTTTTGGTTTCGATCACAACTGGGTCAGATGGGTTGTGGTTCTGGTGACTTCTTCTAGCTTTTCAATTTTGGTGAAGGGCTCTCCCTCATAGATTTTCATCCCTTCTAGAGGCCTCAGGTAGGGAGACTCGCTCTCTCCCTTTCTTTTTATTCTCATGATGGAAGGACTAGGAAAATCTATTAAACATGCTAAGGGTTTAGGCAAAATTAAAGGGCACCAATTATCTGAGAATGGTCAAGCTCTGACTCACCGGCAATTTGTAGCTGACACCATGCTACAAGGAATCCCCACAGTCAAAGAAGGTTCAACCTACAATAAAATCCTGAAGGAATTTTCTATGGCTATAGGTATACTAGTCAATATTGCAAATCAAAAATATTTTTCTCTAACACTAATATTGCTATTCAGAGAAATATCTCAAGAATTCTTGGCTTCCAAAGGGATTCCCTCCCCACAAAGTATTTGGGAATCCCTCTCACAGCCAGACCTATGCACAAGAGTACCTTGGAACAGGTGCTTAACAAGATGCAGGACAGAGTCAGAAATTGGACCTTCAAGGTCTTGAACTTGGCTGGTAGGTTGGTTCTGACAAAGGCAGTTTTACAATCCATCTCATTTTTTATGTTATCAGCCCTCCCAGCTCCCAAAGGGGTGTTAAAACAACTCAGGAATATACAAAGAGATTTCCTCTGGGGTAAGGAAGAAACAAAGAAGAAGTGGGCCCTGGTTTCTTGGGACAAAATCTGTAAACCCAAGAGTCATGGGGGTCTTGGCTTGGATGATTAAGAGATTCTCAGTAAAGTGCTTGGAGCCAAGCTTTGATGGCGATGGGTTCAAGAGCCAACTGCTCAGTGGGAAAGGATTTGGAAAGAGAAATATGCTAACTCTTGGCACACTAATGATATCATAAGGATGTCTGGGAATTTAAAAGGATCTCACATCTGGAACAGAGCCTGGGATAATAGAAGCCTAGTTCAAAAACATAGTTTTTGGGAAATTAAAGTTGGAGATCTTGCACTCTTTTGGGAGGACAAATGGCAACAAGAATCAACATTGTTAACAGAGGATTTTTTAAGCCTCAAGCAGAATATAGATGGCCAAGAGTTAAACAAAGGTAAGGATTTCTGGGATCCTACCCAGAACTCCGGAAAGTGGAGAAGCCGGAGGAAAATTTACTGCAGAGATGACAGCCCCATTAGAACAAAAGCAGAGGCTCTGGAGAACTTGCTGAAACAAAGAATGATTTTAGTAATAGAGGGGAAAGATCAATTAATATTGGGAAATAACAAAAAAGAAACCTTTAATCTTAAGGAAGCTAAAGCTATTCTTCTAGAGCTTGATTCCAGTGTTTCAAAAAATACCTGGAAGCGCCTTTAGAAGCACCAAAGTTGGATAAAGATCAAGCTTTTCATGTGGTTAGTTCATCATAAGAAAATTTTAATGTGGGACAACATTAGGAAAAGGGGGGTATCGAGGCCTTCTAGATGCTAGCTTTATATAGAGCAGGAGGAAACCATGGAGCACATTCTTAACAACTGCTCCTACACCACCTAGTTGTGGGATTCTTTCTCCACCATTTTTCATCAGACAAACAGGGACATAGGTAGTATCACAAATACCCTAAACAAGTGGAGAGGAAACTATTCGGAGAATGAGTACCTTAACTTGGCCTGGGCCTTCACGCTAAGTTTCATTATCTGGAATATTTGGAAAGAAAGAAATAGAAGAATTTTTAAGAATGAAAAGGTTATTCCTCTAAGACTTTTTGATCTGATCCTAAAACAGCTCAGGGAGACTATGAGTATAACAGTTCATAATCTCCCTAAAAATACCCCCTCTAAGATTGAACTTAGAACTCTTAGACAACTGGGAATGGAAGGAATTATTCCCTAAGGGCTGAGCAAGAAAAACATAATTTTGGAGACAGAGAAGGATTTCTGGCATCCTCCTCCGAAAGGCTATCTGAAATACAACATTGATGGGGCTTCAAAAGGTAACCCAAGAACAGCTGGTTATGGAGGAGTTTTAAGAGATGATAAGTGCAGTATCATCTTTATCTTTCATTGTCATTTGGGAAGAGCCGTAAATAATATGGAAAAATTAATGGCTATGGAACAATGTCTTGAGTTTCTGATCCAGCACCATGATTCAAATGTCATTGTTGAAGTGGACTCAAAGATCACCATTAACTCTGTGAAAAAAATCAATGGTGGATCTCGGCCAGATAAAGTCTCTACACACTAGAAACTAATCCAGGTCTATCAAAGAATCCACGTTCACCTCCAGAAGCTTTGAATGATGAGTTTCAACCATGTTCATCAATCGGCCAACAAACTTGCTGACCTTTTAGCCAATCAACGAGTAAATAACATTGATGGCGGAATGGCGAAAAAGTGGCAAGAGATACCACAAAACAGATTAAAAGTACTCTACGAAGAACAAGCCATAGTAGATAAAGAAATATTCAAATATCGGGCCAGGTTGACTAGCGCGGAGTGAGTTCTCCGGCTAAGTTCTAGTTTTTCTTCCAACATATATTGGGTTGAAAGGAAAGCAATGTTGGTTGAATGGAGGGTGTTGAAAGGCATTCTTAGTTCATTGATTAAAAAGGTGCAGGGTCTTTTCCCACAAATAGTCTGGCTCTGTAGTAGGAATAAACAAATTGCGGGGTCCGTTTTTCTGGCAATAGAATTCTCCCACTTTCCGCTTTCAGGCTCGGCAAATATGGCATGCATAGTTTTCTGGTGATCACGAGTTTCATTAGTGGTTTATGGTTTTGTAATTTGAGGAGCGATTCCATAGAGAATGTAACATGTGGCAGGTGGTTGACTTTGAAACCACCTTCCATCGCGCACTATCCCTCGGTAGTGTCAGGCAACGTGATGTGATTTCGAGCCGTTAGATCCAACCACCTGAATCAATGGTTGGGATCGATCATGTTGTTGTGGGGTGAAGTGGGCTCTGTCCTTTCTTCTGTCTTGGCGTGTTTTCTCACTCTTTAATGGTGTGTGGTTTTTGCATGGTCGGGGGGGTCTACTATTGTTGGTGGGCGCAAGAGACTTTGTTTTTTCCAATAGGGTGAGTGGGGGCTTGTAATGTCCTTTTGTGTTTATTTCTCATTTGTAAGTTGATCACCATAGTAGCTATGGGGGTCTTGATCATTGGTAGGATTTTTTTTTAATCATTGGTAGGATCGGTGCTTGCTTCAGCAAAAAAAAAAAAGAAGTACTTCTCAGAACCAAATAACCAAGAGCTCACTAGACATCGAACCCACACCAATTCTAATGCACTGCAATCGAGGAGTAGAATCATAGTGAAGACTATCCGACAGATCATGCGAGAACATGTAAAAGAGCATGAAGATGAGGTAAAGAGCACACCCTAAACCCCCGATGGCCTTGCTCCAACACTCCTCCAGCTGAACCAATGAATTATACCTTAGATGGCACACACCCTTAACACAATAGCATTAACTATTCACAGCCACTACATGAAATCCATTAACTAGATGATACAATCAAACAGATCCCGATAACACCTCTCCCACATGTTCACCCCTATTGCAGAATCTAAGATCCATATTAATAAAGTGTGTTACAATTTAATAAAAATATTAGATTTTTTTTTTTAATTTATAAAAAAAAAATCCATTGAAATACTAACCTGAAATGTACTAAAAATTAATTTAACTATATTTTTTAGTGATTTCTCAAGCTCTCTATTAAATTTGCTCGTGTACCCTAAACTGTGTAGCATGGTATATTGGTGAAATAGATCAACAACTAGCATTTTCAAAATGCCTAACATGAAAATATATTACTAAGTTGCCTTGTGCACATTTAGCATTAATGGTGGTGGTTTGGGGAATCTTAAAGAGACACATTCAAGAATGGATGCATGTTCGTAAGAACATGGGAACCCCAACCATCATATTTGTGTGCCCACCCTTATAAAAATAAACTTATAACTTAAACTGCAACACATGATACACTTTTGCAGTTAAAGAAAAGGGATTAAAATATATGTTTCACGAATTACATCCTAATGTAAGTATAATTTTTTTTTCCACTAAACCTATAACTAAATGTAATAATACGTGAATGTTAATTATTAATACATTTATACACTAAATATTGACGAGTTCAAAATGAGTAAAATGAATTTCAAAATAAATTATAGAAACATATAAGAAGCATACATAATGAGCTAATATTATACAGATGTATGTGTATATTTGATGATGCACTATCATAACTTTTAAGTCGATGATAGCTGGTCGTACAAGTGGTTTTTTCTGTTTTCCATGTGTTTTTGGAGAATGTTTTTTGGAGCTTCTAGGCCAGCTGAAATTTCTTCGAACATTTACAGATGTAATTTTATAATCTTAATAAAATTATATAATTTTTTCTCGAACTTTTCATTTAGTTTCTCATTATAATAAGAAATTAACATAACATAAAATTATAATCAAAATTTAACATAGCATTAAATTAGATAACATGGAAGGGATTGTTCTATGCTGGTTGGAAAGCAATATTTTCTAAAGCACTTCAAAATATATTAAACTTGAGCGACTATTTAATGATGGCCTTGAATTATTCCATATACCGAGCCTTGATATGGATGGAAAAAAGCATTACCGTTATAAAGTTTAAATGATTACGCTTTCACATCATACTTATTAATGATAGTTTGATGCTTCATTATCACTACATCATACCACGATGACAAAAAAATTCATGTATATGTACAATTAATGAATTGAACTTGTTTCAAAATAATTTCATTTCACATGCAGAAAATATATATTAGATGATGTTGAAGAAGAATAAATAAAAAATGCAAAGTTATCTATTATGATCGTAAGAAATATTTTTTTTAGCAATAATTCCGAAAGTACCGGAACAAAACAAAATGAAAGAAACTCATGAAAATGCATTAGATCAAGAGTTTTAGAAAATAAAAGTGAAATCTCCTCAATATAAAGGTTCTAAATTATTTTTCCCTTTACTTTAAACAGGTCGCTAGTAAATTATATTATAAATCAAATTTTAATTAAAATTATTCCCCTAATTATAAATGAATTCTAATTTAATTTTCCCTTCATTATAAACAATTTGCTAGTAACTTCTATTATCACAACCACATAAATGCTATTATCAAATATGCCCATGTTTATTTGCTAGTAACTTCTATTATCACAACCACATAAATGCTATTATCAAATATGCCCATGTTTTCTCATGGTTTATAAAGTTTGCCATCATTGAAAATTTGTTTCCCATGGTTAACTATTGATCCAGGTGGAATATGTAATCGCACACATATTCTACTAGTTCTGAGGACAATTTTTTTATTTTTGTAGTTTCCTATTTTTGGTCATTTTTACTTCTTGAATTTCTAGAATCGTTTTGAGGCACTAAAAAAATATTGTTGGGCAGTGTTGGATGCCAGATGGAGATTGTATCCCAAAGTTACAACCTCGAGAAATAGATGTTCCAACTTACCTGTTGGGACCTAAAACCTTTTGATCTTTCATCTCTTAGAGTTAGGTTTTTTTATGTTTAGGGTTTTTCATTACTTGTTTATGATAAAAATGCCTCTAAGCCTCATTGTAACACAATTCAGTAAGGCATGCAACCATCACATGTCTTCTTAGAGATAAGCTACCACCATTCGAGCTCGCTTGATTTATGTTTCATGTATAGAGTTTCAACAATTTCCATTTATGAATTGAATTCAAGCTTCATTGTATCTTTGTGTTTTGGGTTTAAGATGTATTTCACTTCATTACCTTCATAAATTTGAACCAGTGGTATTAGAGTAGTATGTTTTTTCTCTATTTTTTTTTCCATGTCCCCAATGAGGTTAGGGTATAAGGATTTGGGACTCGATTGGCTTGATCCCTTGCAAGATCTTCCTCATTGATCCCAGTAGCTTCCCATCGCAAAGGAAGACAATGACAGGGGAGTAGGAGATCTTATCAAACTATGGCTCAAAGAATCCCTCGAGTGACAAATAAATGAGATGATGGATAACGTTTCCCATATCCTTCAGCAAATACTAAGAGGAGATGCATCTTCATCTAGTGGCCACTTCAAAGGCACCAACCCATCTAAGGTATAAGTTAATTTTGGTATTCTTATATTTGAGGGTTAGATAGATGCAAATGATTTAGACAAACAGTTAGATTTTGTAGAAGGATATTTTTTAGGGCATAAGTTTTCCAATAGATAAAATATTACTTATGAACTCCTTAATGTAATGCCCCCCCATGTCAAGGACTTGTGGGAAAATTACTATGAGAAAAGGGTCCGGGACTAATCAACATTATTTTTTAGTTGCGCCAATATGGAACTCTTTTAGTGATGTTTTTAAGGAATATTATTTCCCCGTTGGAAGCTACTAAGACCAATACATAAGATGGACTACATTATGGTAGGAAAGGGACCAAGCAGTGCTAAAGTTCACAAATATATTTCATACCTCGCACACCAAACTAGGAATCAAGGAATCTGACTGACATATGGTTATCAAGTACCATCATTGTCTACATAGATACATTAAAATAGAAATAGAGTTCTTGTACATCTTCTCACTTGGTGTAACATACTGATATGTTCTCAAAATCGAGCAAAAAGTTAAACAAAAGAAGAGATACTTTGGATCTATAAATCCTTCATAGCAAAAGTAGGGAAGGGCATCCCAAAACCATAGAACAAAGGATATAACCAAGGTGGACCACCATAATATGACCCATCGAAGCAATAAACACAGAATGGTTATGGGAAGATGAGGAAAGATAGAGGAAAGTTGTGATAGTTCCACAAGAGCCCCACTCATAATTCAAATTAAAGTAATGGAAAGTAGTCACTAGTGGTCGAGCTGAAAGCTTCAGAGTCAGACGCATGTTTCAACCTAAACTAGACTTAAACAAGGGGAAACGTATCATTGATGTAAAACCTAATGTCATCGTTGCCACCACCAAGGTGCAACAAAGTGAGTGTGAAGATCTGAAGAATAGTGAGCATCTCTTTCACTCACAAATATGCGTGAATGGTGCTCCACTTCATTGCATTTTCAATAGTGATAGTCAAAATAACCTCATCTCAATAGAGGTTGTTAAGTGATTGGAGTTACTAAAAATCACACACTTTCATCCATGCAACATTGGGTGGCTCAACTAAGTGTGGTATCTCTTCGTTAGCCAACTGTGTTTCTTGCCCTACAACATCAAGACTTTCATGGATGAGTTATTTTCATGTTACTCCCCTTGTAATTTATGATGTTATGTTAGGCCAACTATACTTATGGAAGTTTCATGTTGTATATGATTCTATTCCTTTAAGTGTTATTATTACTTTGGGTAGACAACTATACACGATGCCAGAAGTAGCCCCACCTACTGTCATTTCTCTAATCTCTACTAAGTAATGTAGTAAAATCAACTCCCAAAATAAGAAATTTTTTTTTCTTGATTCACTTTGAAATTAAGGGGAATATTGTGGCAACATTCATGACCTCCACACAAGAATCCTTCATGCAACTAAGGAATTTGGATAAGACCATGGAGTAATACAAAGATATCTTCTCCTCACACACTAAAGTTCCTCTAAACTATTAGGTCAAGCATTCAATTGACCTGACACCCGATGTACCTCTACCCAATGGGCTAATATACCATCGCTCAATTTTGGAAAATTAGGAAACCAGGAGGTAGACCCAAAATGTTCTCCAAGAAAGGAACATCTCACTAAGCTCCTCACCCTGTGGAATCCTAATTATATTGATGCAAATGAAGGATGGGACCTCGAAACTTTGCATTGATTATTTGGCCTTGCAAAAAATCACAGTTAGGAATAAGTATCTAATTCTCTAGATTGATGACCTTCTTCACTAGCTCAAATGGACCAAGTACTTCAATAAGATAGATTTTAAGTACATCTACCACCAAGTTCCAATAGAAAAAACTAATTTGTGGAATATTTCTCTCAAGTCTAAGGAGGGTCTCTTTGAATGGTAGGCCATGTTTGGGTTGTTGAATGCACCAAAATTTTTCATGAGGATGATGGACGATACCTTGCGACCTTTCATCAACTCTTTTGTGGTTTCATATCTAGATGATATCGTAACCTTCATCAAGAGTTGGGTAGAACATTTGTATCATATTCAGTAGATCCTTCGCACTTTGGAGTAGCACAAGCTATGTGCTAGCTTGCAAAAATTATCCTTCAACACGGACAAGGTCCAATAACTAGGCTAAATTATTGATCAATAAGATGTGCATGTGGATCCAGCTAAGAATGAAGTCATTCAGATTTGGTTGGCCCCAACGACTCTAAAATTTCTTTGTAGCTTCTTCGGTCTTGCTAACTTCTAGTAATGATTGATGTTGGGAATCTCTTATATCTCTTGGCCCTTAAGTAAAGTTACCAAGGGTGTAATAAAATAAATTTTTCTTTGGTCTAATTCACAATAGAAGGAATTTGATGAAACAAAAACCGACCTTTACTCTACATGATTCCTCTCCGTTCTAGACCTACAATATCCATTTGAAATTCAAACAAATGGCTTTGACTATGTTATTGGTGTAGTCCTCATTCAACAAGAATATTTGGTGGCCTATCACAATGAGATACTCTCTAATATTGTCTGGATATACCCCACCTATGATAAGGAGATGTATTCCATCATCTAGGCTTGTCGGTAATGTAAACAATATATTATAAGAAAAGATATGATCATCTAAATGGATCACCAACCTCTTGAATTTATGTAGACACATGAGAAGTTACAGAATGGCCACCATCATAAATGGTCTACATATATTCAACTATTCCATAGTAACATTAAATAATAGAAGGGTAGCACCAAGAACGTCACAAATTGCCTTAGTCAACCCTTGGTTGTGGCACCAATCACCGTTATGAACTCTTGTGGTCATGAGATCTATAAATGGACACAATTATATAATAGTGAATCAAAATTCACTACCACATACCAAATGTTTATGGCAGGAAAACAAGTTCTAGAATTCCAACTATAGGATGTAATTTTTGTCTACAAAGGATACTTTGTGTTCCTTCAAGTGAGCATGCCAACATGGTATGGGAGGTATATTATAGAAAATTAGCATAACACTTTGGTGTGATGAAGAATGTGGTAGTACTACATAAGTACATTTATTGGTAGAAACTTTGACAAGATGTTACCAATTCCAGTAGGCCCTTAAAGCCCATGCCATTTCCAAACCAATTATTAAGAAGAAAGGCATGTAAACCCCCCTTCCCACTGTTGATCGACCCTAGGAATCCATGTTGATGGACTATGTGTTTGGCCTTCCTTCTACTAAGCATGGTAATGATTGTGTGTTTGTGGTAATTGATATATTTGCTAAGATGGCCCTTCTAGGTACCTGCAACAAGAGTATCACAGCAGAAGCCACTTCCAAGCTCTTCTTCAAACACATCTGGGTACATTTTGGGATCCACCAAATCACCATATCATATTGGGATAACGGGTTCCTAAGAACATTCTAGTCAAGACTCTAGTCATTGTAGCACACCAAGTTCACCAAATCAACATCCTTTCACCAAAAACTGATGGCCAAATAAAGGTTGTCGGCAGGATGATCAATAAAAATTTTCACATGTAGAACTCTAATTATCCATGAAAATGGGATGAGAATCTTCCCTATGTTCAACAAAATAACAAAAAAGATCTACATAGCTAAGCTGGTCACAACCCCTTTCGAAAGGGCCTGGGATTTCAGTCATTGTGTCCTATTGATGTCATGCTTTCCCCTATGACTACAGAGGATAAGTTTGTAAATTTCAATCCAAATTTGATAAAGATACGAAGTTTGTTAAAAAACATTACGACATCTACCAACAGTTCCATGATATCGTGCAAAACACCAATACTAAGTATAAAAAATTCCATGAGAAACATTAGGTGCCACACAATTTTCAAGTGGGAGACAAGGTTTGTTTGCATTTGTAGAAGGAACACCTTATAGGGGCCCATCGGAAGCTTCAATCACTCCCTTATGGATCTTAAACCATGATCAAGGCTATGGGTGACAACAATTATGAGTTATGTATCCCACTATTCCTTGGATTGCACCTCATGTTCATTGTGGATTGCCTTTACTTTCTACCATTTTTGGTGTAAAACACCCTCCCACCCCCTTAAGGGATTTGCAAATAGTGGAATGACGTTACATCAAGCTAACCCGATCACCAGGCTCTCATTATGGAAATGAGATATCCAAATTATTCCTCTTCGAAATCATTGAAAACACACTTTGGATTTTTCCCCCGCATCAGACTCATCAAGAGCTTTTAGACAATATAAAATTTACTGAAATATGATACCCGGAACAGAAGTTATGGCCATTCAAAGTTTTCCACTAAATTGTACCACTTCACCAAGACATGCAAGATGCACCCTCATGGATCCCACATGACACCCACATGCCATCCACATTACGTAAGATAACCTCTTGACACCACCACTTCCACAAGTTTAACCCTCTCACATGTCACATTCAAATTTTAGTAGTTCATTCCTCTTTATGCAGGAACACTCATTAGGGCCCCAAACACCCGAACTAGTTTATAGTATTCTCTTATTAAATATAATGCCCACATTGAGGCCATGAGAAACCCTTCTTATTGAATTCTCCTCAAGTGTCCTACACTTATTCGGGGTTTGGCCTGTCTTCTAAAACTCCACTATCCCAAGGCTATGGATTTGCCAACCCCAAACTAGTCTTTCTTTAGGCATATGTTTAGGCCCTGTCCCTAATTCAAGATTTCATGTTCCAATTCCTCACATGCATATAAGGTTCCTTGAATTCAAAAACCTTCATTTCCATCCACCACCCATTCAGGATTTCGTTGACATATGTAAGTGAAAGTTCCCTAAACTCCTGGTTCAGATTATTCCCAAGTTGACCATCGTGCCTTTATTTAAATTAGCTTAATTGGTTTTTAGCACCTTTTTTCATTATATTTTATCAATAGTTAAATAATCCATGGACTTATTACATTGTAACCTCGAATGACCTTGTACCAGCATAAGGGTTATTTAATTTATGTGTGATTCCTCCTCCACGTCAAAAGAGTTTGACCCATCTAGCATTCAGCTCCCAGATAACTTAGTTCTCGTCCTTTCTCATGGACACCTGAACTCATGGACTACCCTGAAATAACCCATTTTTTTGCTTGATCTGAAGGTGGATTATTCCTTTGCGCACCAAAATAGTTTTCTATGTTTTCTCTAAATAAATGAGGCATTTACCTTGTTTTCATTTTAGTCTTATTTACTTCTAAGACTCTTGCAAACATAAGAGTATATTTCACATGGTCCTTCACCATGTATATGAATTGTAGTACAATATATTAAAATGCATACATAGATGTGCAACATCTCTCTGTAGAAAGAAAACTAAACGTATGCAACCCATGGTTGCAACACATAATGGTTTATACCATTTTGACCACAAACACCCTTAACAAATGCATACACTTATGTAAGTGTTTATGCCTAATTTCCATAGGAACTTCTTGAGAAGGGAAAAAAAACCATTAATTGAGCATAATAAAGAGTGGTGTGTGTGTGTGTGTGTGTGTGTGTGTGTGTGTAATTCATAAAAAGCCCATAAGGCTAATTCATAAAAGAAAAATCCTTTAGGCCTTCAGTCACAGAGAGCCTCTAATGGTTTGTTGATTAATCCATGGTATTGCGGCCATCCATAAAAATTCGTTGAAGTCTTAAAAAGTTAACAAGAAACATTTTACTAACTAATAACATCTTAGTATTTGAACGGATTTATGAAACCCTCACATTCTGAGCATACAAGCATATTCATATGACATATCTTATTGCAATCAAAAGTAAGAGTACTCAACCATTAACAATTGTGCTCACACACTCTTTATCGCATGATACAATGACATATAATTTAATTGCAACAAGATATATAAGGAGTGTAAAAAACAAATTGTCTTATCTCTAAAAATTTGGAAACTAAGGGTGGAACTACAACTCTCCACCCAACCATATGTTAGAGCCTAGATCTATCTTAGGTTGAAGGAAAGAAGGTCTAGGGTAACATCAAACCATGCTTAACCTGGTAGCTAGCCCTACCAGGTCGGGAGAGGGCTCTCTCCTTGTGAATTTTAGTTAAGATGACTGAATCAAATATGGATTTTAGGCTAGGTATAGTAGCTATAGGGTTTTTGATTGATTTTTTTTTTGGGTCGAAACAGAAAGAGAAAGGATGATTTGGATTATGGCATCAATGTCAGTTTCTGCCAGAAAACCTGGGGAAAATTAAGTGCCATGTTCAACCAAGTGAAGATTGTAAATGTGAGAAGTATAAGAGAGAAAGCTCGATGCCCTGCAGGGATCAAACAAAGGATGGATCTGCAGCAACAACTTTAGATGAAAGAGAATAACGAGGTTGCTCAATAGAGCATCTCACAATGGATGAATTTTGCTAAATCTACCATTAAAACTAACAACAAAATCATCTTGAAAGGAGCATCATTATGAATGAATTCCTAACATATCACTTAGATAATTCTGAAGTAAAGGAGAAAAACATAATGTGTAAATGAATTGCAGGAGAAAAAACATACTGAACATTTAAGTACCGTGATGAATCCCAAACCTAAAGGACAAAAACTTCTTTATTATGATATTCAATAAAACTTTACATAGTCCAAATGCTTCTTTGTTTCCAAAATCTAACCTCTACACTATGAAATTCATAAAATATATACATTTGCTCATCCTTGTACTAAAGGAATTGAGCTCAACCATTTTCTTCAAAATAGAATCAGTTACATTAAACTTGGACCAAATTTCTGAAAATAGGTTTCGAAGATGAACTTGTATCTCCTAAACCATAGCACCAGTTACAAAAATGAAAGAGGTGTTTGTAGATAAGGTCATGTTGGATAAAAACCTCTCTCAAATTGTGGAAATTCACTTCCATTTGCTCGTAATATGTGCCACAAAATCATCTCTAAAACACAAAATCATTAAAAATTTAGATTTGTGAAAATGAGATGTAAAGATCTAGTCACATATCCCAATTCATGACACTTGTGAATAAACTGAAAGAGGTTCTTGTTATATGGTTCGTGGTTAAAAAACACCTCCTTGGGGTTTTCAAAATTACTTTCCATCTATTGTAAAATGGTACCACACTAAAATTACTAAAACAATAAAATAAATGAAATTTTGCTTTGTTTTAATGTAGGCTCCAAATATCACTACATTTCTCCCACATAGTAGCACCTATGCATCAAATGAAGGAGGTTTTTGTTACTTGGTATGTGTTGGACAAAAACCACTTTCACTTCTATAAAATTCTTGTCTAAACTGATTTTGTAGTAAAATTGTCCCTATGTGCAACAACTGACCTCAAAACATGCATAACCAAGAACCAATCATTCATTTTGATCATATCTTATTATCTAGAAACTGGTTACAAGAGTGTGATATACTGTTGGAAATATTTTTCTGAGCTTCTTCTGATGGACACATTTGTGACATGTCATGTGTTGAATATCATGTGCAAAATATCTAACCAAACCAAACCTAGTAAGAGCTCATGTCGATCACTGGTGACAGGCTACGAAGACTAGCACTAACACCATAGACCAACTACAACCAAATCCTTCTTACAGTTCTCCACCATTGAGCTAGATCCATTGTCTAGGGGAGTGTTCTCTTAGGGATTTAAACTTAGATTCAATTGGGGTATTGCTTAACTTTCGATGAGTATGGCATTTCTCTATAGGTGGTTTATCAACTATATTTTCAAGGAAATAACTATAGGTCTAGTAGCACACTATCCAGTTGGTTTATCAACTCAAATGGAAAGAACTGGTGGTTTAGAAGTCCCCTTGGAAAGCACCAAATGATTTATCAACCCCTTCCAACAAGAACCCCTAGTGATTTCTACCACGCCTAGTGGTTTATCAACCTTACAAAAAGCACTTGAGTGGTTTATCAACCCCTTTCAGCAAACACTCTTTAACCAAATTTTCTCCTCTAAGCCTCCCACTGATATTTCCAACTTGGACATCATATCCCAACTACTCCCATTCATTAATTTTGAGGGAAACACACCTCAATAATGCTAAAAAGAAGATTTCTTCAGATCTACATATGCTTCACTTTTTAAAGCAATATTCTCATGAAATCTTCTTTATATGATTCTTATTTTATGTCCCCCTTTTAAATTTCTTATTTTTTATTGTGTTATTTCTCCTCTTATTACGAAGACCCTATTCACGTCATGGAATCAAGAAAACTACCATGATGGTGGCCCATTTCCTCTTCACCATTCTTGTTAATAATTGTCACATTGTGGGGCTCTTTGTCACGCCCGCCACCACTCGCAACTCACCCTCAACTATGGATCTGTCAACTCTCTCCCTCAGGAAAACCAATCAAATTTTTTCTCTATTTAATATTTACAAAATATCTTAGTGATTCATGATCTTCCATGTTGGTATCACACAATTATCATTTATATTTACAAAACAGGGGTCCATCATAAAGGGTGTTATGGTTGGATAACTTAGAAATCACAGACTAGTTGACATCAATATAGACCAACCTAGATTGTGTGGAAATGGACATAATTAATCATATCAATGACACATAGGTTACAAGCACTTGCCAACAAAGTGTCTAGTTGTATCGGATTATCAAAGCAGACCAACTCCTACACTAAGGAAAGTGGCTTACTAGGGTACAAGTTCAACAAACGTTTCCCCATATAATGGAGGTAATCATTGAAATGGAGAACATTGCTTTGTAAGTTGGTAGGACTAATCTAGGTGGGTATCAGTGACCACCCACCTAGTCCACTAGCTCATAACACAATTTCCCATTTTTGGTCATTTTTTGGTCCCAAACTATGAGAACCATTTTGATGTCATAATTAGTGGTTTTTTTGGGGAAAAATGTTGACAACAATCATAGAATATATTAACAATTATAAAATGTACTCCTTGTATAGGCCTTTCTAATGGGTTATCATGTGTGCCAAATAGAGTTCTGATGCCAAAGTTACAAATCGAGAAGCTAATGTTCCAACATGTCCATTTGGGCACAAAAGCATTTCTTACTTCATCTCCTAGAATTAGATTTTTCGATGTTTAGGATTTCTCATTACTTATTTATGACAAAAATTCTTTTGAGCCTAATTTTGACATAGTTCGGGAAGGCACATAACTATCACATTTGTTCTTGGATATAAGCTACTATTGTTCAAGCTAATATACTTTTATTTTGCATGTAAATAGTTTCAACAATTTCCACGTATTAATTGAAGTCAAGTTTCATTGCATCTTTGTGTTCTGGTTTTAATCTATATTTCATTTTTTTCCCTTTATAAATGCATATCAACTATGAATGACATGGTTAACTATGGCAAATTACGGTCAAATTTAGGCAACCATGAGTCAACATGTCATAGATGGTCAACCATGATTAGCGATGGCCATATTTTTTCAACCATAGTCACGAATAGACATTGTTGTCTACCATGGTCAAACATGGTATAGAAAATTATGTTTAACCATAGGAAAATTCATTAAACCATGTTTGTGACTCTAGGATTTGTGGCACATTTTCAAGTCGAGAGACCAAGTCACTACCCATAACTCAATGACACTTTTAGAACTGAAAGATAACAATAGAATAATGAAACAAATGAAATTACTTGAACAAGTATATGATAGGGCCCTTAGTAGCCATGATGGAAATTTCATCAAACATGTCACAATTATGTAAGCTACATGTTCAAATAACAGATCTAGACAGAGGGGCCTCATACTTATCTGAGCATCGGTAAGAAGAATAGTTTCCATTTCATCCATTAGCCATAGATACATTATTCATTCATTTACAAGTAAAAACATGATGAGATTCATACATAGCCACTGCCATAATACATGTTCATAGCCAACATAATAGCAACAGAAAAGCTAAGGAAACAATAGCCATATAATCCAAATATAAACCAGTATAATACTAATGAATTAACAAAGATAAATAACCTCATCTTAATGATGTAAAGGCCAACTAGGTTCGGGACTTCCACAAACCGCTCGACCGTAGACATGGTTGAGCCAAATCTCTCTTCATACAGTCACCCCCATGCCATATTCCAAGCATGAATATGTGATCTTATAAAACACATGAATCAAAACCATCCAAGGCTTCTAGAGGCAAAACCACCTCAACCCATCAAACAGTGATTCCACCTCACGGACAGAAATAATAAAACCATCACCAGATTGGTCTCTACCTAGGCCTTCCAAGCCTCTAGAGTGTTTGTTCTAGCCAAGTCTTCCAGGACTAGTAACTCAACCCACAACTTTCATCGGGTTTCTAGAGCGCTTGTCGAACCAGAGTTTCCAGGACTAATAACTCAACCCACCAAGGTCTCCCAAAGAATTTTTCCAACCAAGCCTTCTAGGTCTAGTAACTCAACCCAAGTTGTTACAGGGCTTCCAAAGCTTTTGTCCAACCAGGGCTTCCAGGTACTAGTAACTCAACCCAAGCTAAAGGAATCATAAGAACCAACCAGTAAAAAAGAAAAAAAGAAAGAAAAAAAAGAATGAACCCACAACATCATGGCTATCCAGGAAATGTCAAGGCTACACAAATACACTATCAATCCACGCAATCCTCCATGCCAATGACAAATCATGAGCAATAAACTACATGCATATGCCATGCAAGCCAAAAATAGTGAGGAAAGCATACATGAAATTTGGTACCTACAAGTGAAACCCATTGTAGTTGCTGATCCTGATGCCCTCTCATGCTTTCCTACTCTTCCTTTGCCTTCTTTCTCCAAAAATCCAACTACATGACACTCCTCACAGAGTGCTACAAGTAAAAACTAAGTGCCTAAGAGTATGAGAGAGAGAAAATAGAGAGAGAGAGCTCCAAAACTAAATTGACAAAATTATATGAACTAATCCTCATAAGCCTTTTTATTAATGAGGCCTCTATTTTCTTCATTTTCCATTATTTTCCTTCATTTTCCTCCTCACATGCAACCTATGACACCTATGACGTTTCATCTCCCTTTTCTCCTAATTTCCATTATTTTCAAAAATAAATGTGCCAAAATGCCATTTTGCCTTTCCAAAGCATTTTCCATTTCCTTTTCCAATTTCCTTAGTCATAATCAACCACGAGTGATCCCCATCAATATGATTTTGCCTAACATTACGCTTGGAATAAGTGTCTCATCAACCGTGGTTATTATTTTGTCATTATTAACTTTTATTACATGGAATTTTCACCAAGGCTATTACATTGCCGTTTCTCTGTGAGTTTTATTTTATTGTTTGTTTTTAAATTCTATTTTTAATTTATTTTATTTCTATTTCATTATCTCTTATTGATTCATTTCTCATATCTTTATTTAATTTGATCATTTTTTCTTGCTAATTAAGATATATATATATATATATATATATATATATATATATATATATATATATATATATATAAGATATAACCATATATCATAAGAATATTTTAATAATTGTTTTAATTATTCCTTTTAATAATTTCTTTCACTAAACTTTATTTTCAATAAACTAATTATTGATGTTTAATAATTTAATATTGAATAAATAATATAAATTATCCTAATACCTCTTACCATTGACTTTATTAGTTGGAATCTCTTTACTAAAATTTAGTCACTAAGGTTAGTTTTTATTAAATAATATTATTTTCATAACAGCTAATTCTAGAACTTGATGTTTCTTGTCATTATATATTTATACTGATTGATCTATTTTTTCACCTTGGTCTTGAAGATGAACCTCATTGGTATGTTTGAAATGTTAACCATAAAATTATTCGATGTGATTAATCTGAAAGATATCCTTAAACATCATTATGGATCTCAAAAGTTTCAGATCAAAAACAAAGATTTCATGTTTTTGTTTATAGAGGCCTAGTATTTTGATTCTCTCACTCTCATACTTTGTAATTAAGGTACAAAGTTTTGATATCTGGTGAAGAACATATTACTTTTTCTTCTCACCAATTTTCATAAAAGTTATTATCTTTAAGCATTGTGCCAATTTTGGAGTCAGATGCAGATGTCCCAAAAAATAGGGGCTCAATATTTTGGCTTGTATGTAACAAAGTTTGGAACTAATATTTGAATTTTTTATGGGATGTACAAGACATCTCCTTTAGCTTCCATCAAAAATTCATTAAAAAATATTGAGTTTAAGTTGTTTAATAAGTACAAACAAAGTAAATGCCATGATGAGACGAGAACTTTCCACATGCACATATTTTTTTTCCTTACTTGTCTTTAAGTAAATTAAAACTTCAAATTATGGTTTGTATTTAGAAAATATAGGTTCAGTCATTAAGTTATATTCTTAAAAAACATAATTCTTTTAGCTGGCAAATGAAATAAAATGTCTTAACCTCCTAGGGTATCTCAATTCACAAGTGGCATGAAAATGAAGTGTTATGTAATAAGATATCCAAGGTTCAAATCCCCCAACCCCGAATTACCTATGTATATGGAAGGAGTATGCATAGGAGCCTAGGGGTTATAGTCATTGTGGTTGGAATTGACCTCGTGTCATGTGAGTACAAAACCAATCTAGTTGTTGATTCCTCTATCAATCACTAAAAAAAAAAATGAAATAAAAGGTCTTGAGATATGAAAAATCATGTTTTCATAGCTTAAATGTATAAACATGTAATATCCCTTATATTTCTTTGTAGAGTGAGTATGTGTGAAATCTGAATACCTGGATATTTATTGAATTCATATAACTAAGAAATTATGTGTTTTCATTGAATCAATAAAATTTGAGTTATTTGTACTTCAGTTCTATGTAAGATATGTCAAATTCTATTTTGTGTTGTTGTTGTGAGCCTGCACTATGTGACTCCAATCATATCCTAATGGTTTATGAAGTGGTATAATTCTAGGATAAAATGGTACTAGCATATATTGATGTATGTGATCTTATGACAAGACTTACACATGGGTTGAATGGATATTTATGGTTGAGGTTGTGCTACCAATTTGAAACTACAACATCATTATTCATTCGAGATAGTACTAGGAATGCATTTCCATGTAAATGTTAATTGGTGTGAAAATTACTAGTAGAGTGGGAATAGGCATGCCTCATGTGAGAAGAAATTAGAGGAACGAGAGAATTCTAAAAAATAGAGAGATGGAATATATGAGAGAGCCAATAGAACATTAGCAGAAGAATGTAACACTTTGAACCTAAAGTTATTGGAAATTCTATATAAGAGTTAAAACTAGAACAAATCGATCAATAAAGAGAGGGTGACCATTATGGAGTCTCTTATTAAAATAACTATAGCTAATAGTAGAGTATAAATTTCAATTTATGAGGGTACTTTGAAACATAATAATTTTATTTGATTAGATAGAAAATTAGAAAAATATGTTGATTATGACAAAACTCAATATCCACATTATGTGAATTTTGCTACCAGCAAGTTGAAGAGAAATGTAACTTTCTGGTGGGATTGTGTTCAGAAAGATATAGTTTATAATAAGAAGGATACAATTGTAAGTAAGATGAAAGATAAATTCTGACCTATGTATTGTGAAACTTTTTTTTACAAGTCAATAATTTCATGCAAAAGTGTTAAGATGGGAGAGTAGATCCATATTACACGCAAAAGTGTCAAGAGCTCTATTAAACAATGTATTTATACAGATATAAATACAATGCGATTTGTCTCAAGATAGGAAAATTATCTTGGACACTCAATTAAAATTATGTTGGATGTAAGGGTTCCTCAAATGCATACAACACAATATTACATAACTCTTATGCCATTTTTCTTCTTAATAGCCAAAAATTCATAATTTTTACTAAAGAATATTGGAGGTACTGGAAGATGAAAATCACTAAAAATTCATATTGATAACCCCTAAATTTTTTTCCTAGAAATTTTATGTTTTCATTTTGATCCTTATGGAGGAGCTAATTCAGCGTCTAAAAATGATGGAGCAAGACAAAATCACAAATTTACCAATTTTTCTTATCTATTATATAATCTCTTACTTTTCCTCATCCACAATCACACTTAATTTTTAGTGGTTTTATGCAATAATTAAGCACAAGTTCAAATATATCCACAAACAAATTGAGCATTTTTGACAATCCAAAAAGAGTGTGTAATGGACAAAGGAGGAAACCTCGATGGATAACTAATTAAGTGGGCACAAACAATTCAAAATAACGCACTATAACATATAATAAACTTGTAACTTACTAAGTTAAATTCATTGACTTTCTTCAATATATGGGATTAAATAGACCAAAAAAACTTAAGGTAAATGTTGTAGAAACATCATGGAAAATATTTTATAAATATAATGAAGAATCCTTTCGAAATATTGGCCTTGCCTTGGCTACTCTACATCATTTTTCTACTCTACTTTTGTGATATTATCTATAGGGTTTGCAATGATATTCTTCACATATATATAATTTAAATAATTGAATCCCCATATCATGGATTTGATCGTCCTCTTCAAACAAATACATAGCAGAAATCCCTTTGACTTTACAAATATAGATTACTAGAAAACCAACTGCTTTACATAATGATTTTGACCTTCTAATGGCAGAATTACAATGCTTTATTTGGGGAGAAATGCTTCTACATCCAAATCATTTTTAAAATTTAAATTCCCTAAAGAAAATATTTTGTGTTGCTCATTCTCAATAGATCCATAGCAGAAAACACTATGAATTTTCAAACACTCTAAAACTAAATTGATTAACTCTATTTACCTCTCAAAACCATCAAATAATGCAATATGTTTACAAATATAGATTATTGGAAAACTAATTTCTTTAGAAAATGATTTTTGCCTTCTAAAGGCACAATTACAATGCTAGATTTGGGAAGAAATGCTTCTACATCAAAATCGATTTGAAAAATTAAATTGCCTAAAGAAAATATTTTGTGTTACTCATTCTCAACAACTAACCTACAACTTCACTTGTGAAATTATATGGAAATGATGTTTCTAAAGTCCAGGTAAATGTTTCCTATGTGAAATGCACCTTGAAACTAACCATTGTTTTATCATCTAGTGCTCCTTCTTAAGAAAGGTATGGAAATAATTTGAGGCACTAATATCACTATACAACACATTGACAACAAACTCTGTAGAAGATGTCTTAAGCAATTGGTATCAAGACAAGGAGACAAAAACCCTTCGAATCTCTCCCCCTCACTTTGCTATAAGAATTTGGTTTCCCAAAAATGCAAAATTTGTCAATTGTAAGGATACCATTCCCTTCATATGTTCCACTCAAAGGTTATAAATTCTAATCACATACACTTTTTCTCAATTCTCCACTTATCTTCCTACCTATTAAGTATAAAAACCGATATCAATAAATCCTTTCCTTTAGTGCCTAGCAACTTATCTTCCTCTTCCAAAATCATTCTTCCTTTTAGAGCTAGACTTAGAAAAGTTACAAGCAATTGTAATGAACCATGATACCAATTCAATTTTCACCTTAACACTTAAAAAGAATGTCATAGGTGTATAAATTTTTGGCCACAACAACAATTATTCAATAGATGAAAAATATAAAAACTATATTTTAAAAAAATATTTGCTTCACTTTTAAAACTTAAAAAGTTACAATATTTTTCTTTTATTTTTTTTTCCAATTATATCAAAACAAAAATAAAAATTCTATAACTCGGGAAATCCTTTTTTCCCATAAGGGTGCTCTGCCTCTTATTTCAATAATCCTTATGCATTCAAATAAAAATAACTTAAACTCATAATTTTGGTGGTTTAAGAAGTCATACTTATATTCTATTTGTATATAAATCTGGGGAATGTTTATGATAAGACATGGATTATTGCATACATGTACCATCAAAATTAAAAAGTTGTATAGCCACTTTGTATAACGCCTAATACCATTCTAATATGTACTTTTGAAAGTTTATTATCTGTAATTTTATTAAAAGGAAATATACAAGGAAATATCAAGATAGCATCCATATGTTCATCCATTTTAAACCGGTCCTTTTAATTATCCTTCTATTTACCGGTCTTCCGAGTCATCTCTAAAAACATGATGTTACATTTACTTCATCGATTATTGGTTTTCAACGATTTTTACAAATCAGAATGAACAAGTTTGGTTATCAACAAAAAGTTGGAGTTTAGAATAGTTTTAGGAACGTTAATCAAGTAAAAATTGAAAGATCTTCTAAGACAAAAGCATCAAAGCTCCGTGGTGTACCATTTCTCAACAAAATGATGAACTTAAATGTATGAAGAATTATATCTGAGTGAGTGTTTTTCACAGTCTATCTCTATATTCTCCTTTATATTCACAATCATTTTTCATTATCATTTCTGAAATAGGAAGACAAAGACATCATTCATTTTCTGAAATAGGAAGACAAAGACATCGTTCATTTTTTTAAGAGAAAAAATGATAACATTGTGTATGAAGTGGAGGGATAAAAATAAGGAATAATTTTTTTTAAATAAAATAATATAATTATTATTATTGTTGAATTGAGCCTTTTGTGATCACTATCAAGTTAGATATCAAATTGATATATAAGATTTGTTTGTTTGTGGAATAAGAAATCTATTTATGCTTAGTAATTTGACTGCTAAATCTATAAATATATGTATATTGTATTTTTCTAATTTTTTGAACCTGTAATTTTTTAAGAGGAAAGACGTGCTCTTAACCATTAAACCTACCAATAACACATCCAGGAAGATTACAATTATGGCAGCGAGACTACAAATTGATGTTAACACCTTAAAACAAGTAATCTTCAGAACGTGAAAAAGTCTCTATTAATAATTTCATTTTTTTAATGTTTCTTGAGCTGCTTCCACTCTCCATAGATCAGCTTCCACGATATTTTGTGACGTACCATTTAAAATTAAAATTAACAAAAAAAATATATGATGCATTCTATTTATAAGCAATGAGATGTTTAATTATGGAGAACTGGAGATAATAATTACTACCATTGCAAATATATTTTGAAATAATAGTTACTATGTTCTACAATATCTATGACTATATTTTGAAATGGTTTACTAATTCTGAGCTTTGAATATAGGCGAGATGGCTGACCAGATCGTAGTTCCTGATGAATTAATGACGAAGAGATCACGAACTGAACTGATTGAATTTTTTAAATACATTATTATTTTAATTAAAATATTATCGGAAAGTTATATTATTTTTAATGTATGTTTTTTATTATTTTTTTTATTATTTTTTTTATAATTTATAAAATAGAGAGATTTTTAAAAATTTGAATTTAAATAATTCAAAACTACTTAATTTAAACGTTCCAAAAGTTTTCAAGGTTTTCAAGATCTTAAATCTCTTTATACATTCAAAAATATAACTAAAAAAACAAAAAAAATCTTTAAAATGTATAATAAAATTTTGGTGAATTAAAATGAAAAAATTATTTTATCTATAAATTAAACTATAACTTATTTAAAATACTATAATCCAATAAATTTCCTATTAAAACAACTGCGCCAAATTACATAGATATATTTTATTCTCCTTCCACACCCATTAATCTATTCAAGAGCTGATGCTCAACCTCGGCCTTCGCTTCAGTTGAAGCTGTTTCAGCCGGCCTTGCTTCTTGGACAGCACTCTCTTCAACTGATGCAGTTTTTTCTTCTGGAACCTCAGCAGTAGTTTCTTGATTAGCCGATGATTCTTCAGCCTTTTCTTCTTACCGTTTCAAAAGCGGCGGGAATCCCGCAATTCAAGGGGCTCGGATGGGCTATTTATACTACTAAGTAAGATTCGTTTCTTGTCAAGATGATTTATAAAAAGGTTGCAAATAGTGAAGTGAAAATAACACCTGCTTTTGTCAGCATGACGGGAGTTATAGCGATAGCGACTGAGTGTGGATGATTAAAAGGCAGTAGATTTTCCACGAGCCAGGCCGTGCTGCCTGTTCAGTCTGCCAATGGAATAGGCCGTGCTGCCTGTACAAAGTTTTGAGGCGCTTAAAATTCAGTACACATTCATTTAATTTTAGATTTCAGTATGGATAGGGATTTAATTTTTTCGAGTACAATTTGTTTTTGGAGCTGTTTATGGAGGCGGATGAATTGTTTAGATGGACAAAAGTAGCCGGAAACCAGGCAAAAATATTCAAAAAAATCTTGATGCGCTGTTTGAATCATGTTTTTTATGGTGGAAATGGATTAAGCACCATCAAAAACATCTAAGTCACCTAAAATTATGAATTTTAACAATTTTTACTTGGATTTACAAAAATCTCTGCCAGATTTTTTCAAAATATGGCTGGCATTTCCATATAACTTTCAGGTAGAAAATCATAATTTTTAGACCACCCCTTTATGTTTTGCTCAAATTCAAAGTTTATATCTCTAGAGATTTAATTTCTAGGGTCTTGCTCTAACTTTTTTTAATATTTCTTTAAATTAAATATTTGCATAATGTTTTAATATTTCTTCTCTTCCTCTAAATATTTTTTAATTCTTTTTTAATTAAATATTTGTAAAAAAGTCTTAAACCAAAAATCATAAACATTAAATTTAAAAATAATAATAAAAAAACAAAAATATTTCCAGGTCAAAGTGTAATATTAAAATAAAAAAATAAAAAAAAATTCAAAGTTGTAATAGTTATTATAAATTTTGTTGTTTACCTATTAAAAAAATCATTAATCTAATATTAATATTAAACAATTAATGATATTACTAAATTAATCTTTTAGATTTTAATAATTTAAAAAAAAAAAACCAAAAAATATTAATATTCAATTGGAAAAGTCTCTAATATAATCAAGTATTTGGTTTTTTACACCAAGATACAATTTATAATAAAATTCTAAATTATGTTTTTAAGAATATCCATATATTTAACCTCAAAAATATATAAAACACTATTTCTACGGATTACATTAATGAAACTTAAAATTGCAAAAAATTATTCCAGAATTTCAATGAAACTCCCGCTTTTCCTTCGGGGATACCCAGCTGATGTTTAAATAGATCCAGGGTTTTGCGACTCAAAGAGCTCTACACTTAAATTGGAATGGGAGGCGGAGTAATGGTATCTTCAAAACAGGAAGGAGGCGGAGCCGTTTATCGAGCCAGAAGAATTGTCGGGACGGCTAAGAGTGGTTGGAATTTGGGCAAAAAAATTTGGAAAAATCTTGTAAAAGCAATATTTGAATCTTGTTTTTTATGGTGGAAATGGTTTCAGCACCATCAAAAACGTCTAGGACACTTAAAATTTTGAAATTTAACAACTATAATTTAGATTTACAAAAATCCTTACCGGATTTTCTCTAAATATAACCAGAATTTCTATAGCTTTCTAGCCAGTTCCTCTACCTCGTTAGACTATGCGGAACGAGGCCGTTTGTTTTTTGTAGGGCCAGCGTCAGATATCAGCCAAACTACAAGGTGGAATTCCAATACCGTCTGGAAATACGAATGACGACGTGGATAGCATGAAATGACCCACTGCCTGGCTACCTTCGAAAAGCTAGCAGGCCCACTTGCACTTCTGATGCAAGCTGCAACCCGCAAAACCCATAATCTGTAAACTATGTTTATGCATATAACCAGTAAATACATATGCACACAAATCACTGAAATAATTAATTAAGAAATAAATTATTTACAAGAGAAATCATGGCCTATTCATGGCCTCTTCTTCTTCCTACTCACTCATTCTCTCTCACTCTAATCTTCAATGCCTTTGAGGCTACATAATTTATAAAACTTAGCATGATCTAGAATCACTCAACTAAAAGCTCTAAGATTCTACATGCAATGCATACATATGGCAAAAAGCATCTTGAGGCTTTATTCCATCTTTTTCC
>APFE031450114.1:27815-101760 GCA_000404065.3 Pinus taeda | reverse complement strand
CTTCTGAACTGTTCTCCTGCGTACTTCTTTATTTTCATCAAAATGAGAGCCATGCCATGGGAGTTTGCCATCAAGTACAACATCTGAAATCATACCAGAACCATAATGCCAACATTTTGTTGTTGTGAGTTTTCACTGTATGATTCCAATCATAGCCTAATGTTATACGAAGTGGTATAATTCTAGGATAAAAAGACACTAGCATATATTGATGTATGTGAGCTTATGACACTTGAAAAATATTTACACATGGGTTAAATGGTTTTTTATGGTTGAGATTGTGCTACCAATATGAAACTACATCATTATTCATTCAAGATAGTATTAGGAATTCATTTTCGTGTAAATGGTAATTGGTGTGAAAATTACTAGGAGAGTGAGAATAAGCATTCCTCATGTGAGAAGAAATTAGAGAAAGAAGAGAATTCTAAAAAATAAAGAGATGGAATATGTGAGAAAGCCAATAGAACATTAACAAAAGAATTCAAGACTTAGAACCTAGAGTTATTGGAAACGCTAAATAAGAGTTAAAACTAGAAGAAAAAGAATAATAACGAGAGGGTGACCATTATAGAGTCTCTTCTATGCAATCAATCCAAATTCTAAACGAACTATAGCTAATGATAGAGTATAAATTTCAATTTAGGAGGGTACTGTTAGAGCCTAGATTTACCTCAGGCTGAAAAGGTAGGATCCAAGGCCAACATCAAACCACGCTCATCCTGGTAGCTAGCCCTACCAGGTCAGGACAGGGCTCTCTCCAAGTCAATCTCAGCTAATTATGGTGACTAAAGTCTTGAGATGAGTGATTTGATTACTGATCTTAGGCTAGTTATATATGTAAGGGAGTTTCATTGAATGAATGTTGATTTTGTGGGCTCTAAGGGAAAGGCAGATCTTGGGTGCAGGGAATGAGGCTCAGTCTTGCAGGGATCTCAATGCGGCAAGGTAGGCAACTGAATTTGGCACTCTAAATCAAGTGAGATGGATGGATCAAACAGAGGAGGAGTTGAGGAGGGCAAGAGAAGCCATGGATCCTCTCCAAACAGTGGAAAACATCAAAAGCTAAAGGAAACTTCAAGTAGAGCACTACAATTTCAATGTATTCTACTTACACTCTTGTTTGATGTAGCTGCAAAGAAATAAGAGAGAATTGATATACATAACACATGAATAAATTCACAAAGACATAAAAAAGCATTGTACCAAAACAAATGCCACAGGGATCCCAAAGAGTACTGCAAACCCTGGTCTCAATTCCTTATCCAAAATGTTGATGTGAGTGTACAATGAAGCTCAAGGCTTTCTCAAGAGTCCAACCTTCTACCAAAATCCAACCCCTGCACTATGAAATTCATAAAATATATGCATTTGCTCATCCTTATACTAAGGGAATTGAGCTCAACCATTTTCTTCAAAATAGAGTTAGTTACATTAAACTTGGGTCGAATTTCTGAAAATAGGTGTTGAATATGAACTCGTATCTCCTAAACCATAGCACCTGTTACGAAACTGAAATAGGTTTTCGTAGATAAGTTCATGTTGGATAAACACCTCTCTCAAAGTTGGGAAATTCATTTCCAATTGCTTGAAATATGTTCCACAAAGTCATCTCTAAAACAGAAAATCATTAAAAATTTAAATCTGTCAAAATGAGTTGTAAAGATCTAGTCACATATCCCAATCCATGACACATGTGAATAAACTGAAAGAGGTTTTTGTTATATGGCTCGTTCTTAACAAAAAACTCCTTGGGTTGTGCAAAATTACTTTCCATCTATTGTAAAATGGCCTCGCACTAAAATGACTAAAACAAGAAAAATATGAAAAATTTGCTTTGTTTTAATGTAGGCTCCAAATATCACTATATATCTCCCACATAGTAGCACCTGTGCATAAACTGAAGGAGGTTCTTGTTATTTAGTATGGGATGAACAAAACATCTTTCACTTTTCAAAAATTCCTTACCATTATTTCAGAAACTGATTTTGTACTAAACTTTTCATTGTGTGCAGCGACTCACCTCAAAACATGCATAACCAAGAATCACTCATTCATTTCTTCTAATCTAGGAACCAGTTACAAGAGTGTGATATACCATTGGAAAGATTTTTCTAAGCTTCTTCTGGTAGACACACTTGTGACATTTTTTGTGTTGAACGTCATGTGCAAAACATCTAACAAAACCAGACATAGTAAGAGCTCATGTTGATCCCCGGTGACAGGCTGCGAAGACTGGAACTAACATCTTTCAATTCAGATCTTCCCCATTGAATTTAGGGCCATTATTCAAAATGTATGCATCCTTTGGTAATTTATTAGGAAAACCAGGAAGATTAGAAAAATCGATACATGAATACCTTGAACAAATAGAAGCAACATCTGAGTCCTTCATTTAGCCAGTGGAGCCACCATGAATACTTTGAAACTCAGGATTTCGAATAGTGGAGTCACTAGGTAGATGATTTCAACCTTCATATGTGTCTGACTGTTGTCCACCATCAGCAATCAGATCTGAACTTGATACATGTACTGGGGAAATTTGCAAATTGGATATTCCATTTATAAGACTAGACCAGAGATTGACTGAAGTAGCTTTTATCTACTTGTGCTACTGCAAAGCAAAAGTGTTTCGAAGGCTACCTGGCTAATCTTTAGACTCCGTATGTAGTCTATAAAACAAAGAACACTAACAAACAAACAAAATTTTCTTCCCTAGTGGAGTCGCCACTATGTTAGAGCCTAGATTTTTACCTTAGGCTGAAAAGGTAGGATCCGGGGCCAACATCAAACCATGCTCAACCTGGTAGCTAGCCCTACCAGGTCAGGAGAGGTCTCTCTCCGGGTCAATCTCAGCTAATTATGGTCACTAAAGGGTTGAGATGACTGACTTGATTATTGATCTTAGGCTAGGTATAGATTTAAGGGAGTTTGATTGAATGAACGTTGATTTTGTGGGCTCTAAGGGATAGGCAGATCTTGGGTGCAGGGAATGAGGCTCAGTCTTGCAGGGATCTCAATGGGGCAAGGTAGGCAACTGAATTTGGCACTCTAAATCAAGTGAGATGGATGGATCAGACAATGGAGGAGTTGAAGAGGGCAAGGGAAGACATGGATCCTCTCCAAACAGTGGAAAACATCAAAAACTAAAGCAAGCTTCAAGTAGAGCACTGCAATTTCAATGTCTTCTACTTACACTCTTGTTTGATTTAGCTACGAAGAAATAAGAGAGAAATGATATACATAGCACATGAATAAATTCACAAAGACATAAGAAATAATTGTACCAAAACAAATCCATAGGGATCCCAAAGAGTACTGCAAACCCTGGTCTTAATTCCTTAGCCAAAATGCTGATATGAGTGTACAATGAAGCTCAAGGATTTCTCAAGAGTCCAACCTTCTACCAAAATCCAACCCCTACACTATGAAATTCATAAAATATATACATTTTATCATCCTTGTACTAAGGGAATTGAGCTCAACCATTTTCTTCAAAATAGAGTTAGTTACATTAAACTTGGGTCGAATTTCTGAAAATAGTTGTTGAAGATGAACTTGTATCTCCTAAAAAATAGTACCTGTTACAAAACTGAAAGAGGCTTTTGTAGATAAGGTCATTTTGGATAAACGACTCTCTCAAATTTGGGAAATTCATTTCCAATTTCTTGAAATATTTTCCACAAAATCATCTCTAAAACAGAAAATCATTAAAAATTTAAATCTGTGAAAATGAATTGTAAAGATCTAGTCACATATCCCAATCCGTGATACCTATGAATAAACTGAAAGAGGTTTTTGTTATATGGTGTGTGTTTAACAAAAACCTCATTAGCTTTTTTAAAATTACTTTCCATCTGTTGTAAAACGGCCCAGCACTAAAATGACTAAAATAATAAAAATTTGAAAAATTTGTTTTCTTTTAATGTAGGCTCTAAATATCACTATATATCTCCCACATAGTAGCACCTATGCATAAACAGAAGGAGGTTTTTGTTATTTAGTATGTTATGAATAAAAACCTCTTTCACTTTTCAAAAATTCCTTACCATTATTTCAGAAACTAATTTTGTACTAAACTTGTCATTGTGTGCAACAACTGACCTCAAAACATGCATAACCAAGAATCACTCATTCATTTCTTCTAATCCAGGAACTGGTTACGGGAGTGTGATATACCGTTGGAAATATTTTTCCAATATTCTTCTGATGGACACACTTGTGACATGTTTTGTGCTGAACATCATGTGCAAAACATCTAACAAAACCAGACATAGTAAGAGCTCATGTTGATCCCTGGTGATAGGCTACAAAGACTGGAACTAACAAGTACTTTGAAAGATGATAATATAATTTGATTATATAGAAAATTAGAAAAAACTGTTAATTATGAGAAAACTCAATATCCACATTACATGAATTTTGTTACCACCTAGTTGAACGGGAATGTAACTTGTTGTGGGATTTTGTTTAAAAATATATATTTTATAATAAGAAGGATAAAATTGTAAGTAATCTTAAAGATAAATTCTTACCCATGTATTATCAACAATTTTTGTACAAGTTAATAATTTCATGCAAAAGTGTTAAGATGCGATAGCACATCGTTATTATACACAAAAGTGAGAGCTCTGTTGAACAATGTAATTGTATAGATATAATTACAATTATATTTGTTTTAAGATAGGAAAACTATTTTGCACACTCAATTATCGGGTTGATGGAATATCTCAACCTCACACCAAACTAGGAAGCTAATTACTTGCAGAGAATCTTTGAAAGCAACTACGCCTCAAAAACCTCCTAACTAATAATAATAAACTCCTCCTTGTAGAGACTATAACTCTACCTAATATTGACCAATAATATCAATGATAAAATATGATCACACATATTAAAACAAGTGGAAGTTATACAATCCAACAAAAACAAGACATCAATTTGAAAGTACACTATATAACTATTTATATGATCAATTAAATCAAGCATTAATGAACTCAAATTTTAGGGAGACACGAGGTATGCCAATTGCCCAAGATATCAAAGTCAATATGAGGTGATTACTAATAAATTTCATATTATACATGGAGTAAATTATAAAAATGTTGGTGTTAAATATAATCTTCCCAAGGACTTCACTTGTTGATCAATATCTTATCGTGTTTATTTATAAAGGTGTTTCTAAAATTGTAAGAAAATAAAGTCAATATATTGTGGGTATTAGAGGGGCATTGCAAGGTATGTGGAAATTTTAGATATTGGGGTGTATAAAATGAGTATCTAATAAAAATATGTATTTTTTTCATTGGAAATGTGTACTGGGATGGGGGTTCAACAAAAGGAATTTTGAAGTTGTTTATTAGTATCTAGTGAAATTAGGGATTATTCTTTAATATCCCATGAATATACATGCTACGTCAGAAGTTGACGAAGTGAAGAACTCGTGATAAGCCTAGTGGAAGATAGTAAAGTGATCAAGGAAGATATATGCAAGGGAGTTGTTTTGTAGGCTTTAGAAGAACTCAAATACTTATAAAAAATGTTGATTATGAAATAGAAGTAGTTAAAGCTATAAAGGATATAACAATGTTGGTAGAGGTAAAAGTTTGTGTAGAAAAAAGGGAGGAAAGTATGTTCTTGTAATTTTCAAGGGTAGGAAATAGGGGAACATGATGAAAGAATCCCATAAGAACAAAAATTATGGAGAATAAATGATGCAAATGAACATGTGGTGCAAGTAGATGATCCTTATGTTAGAGACAACATTATATAAATCACCAAGAGAAAGGTGAAAGTCTTACATTTAGAAGGACTCTACTTGATCTACATGAGAGAATTGTTGAAAAATCTACACAAGAAGAATAATATCTTTAAGAAAAAGTGTAATATATATGTCATGCATTGTAATCTAATTATCGATATTGGAAGAATTGGAGATTTAGTGTCTACATCAATTGTAAAGTAGTTAAAGTTGGAATATCTACCTCATCTCACTGTATATAAATTTTCTACAACCATAAAGAGGACATTTAAGTTATTGTTTCTCAATGGTACCTTTTCAATTTTCAAATGGATGTTATGAATATCAATTTTTATTTGGTATTGTTACCATAGAGTGTTATCATTTATTTCCAATATATAGGAGAGTATTCATGATGGAATAAAGAATTGTTATCTCTTTCAGAAAGGAGGAAGAAAATTCAAATTACATCCACAAAATTATGAGAATGAAGGAGATATTTCTAGAAATAAGTTAATTCATATTTAGTGAAGGAGATCACAGAAGGAATGAAAATATTGAAGCCTCCCCTCATAATTTTTCCAAAGAAATTTCAATGTAATGGAAGAGGAAAAAAAAAAGTTCTAGGAAAAGTAAAATATTTGTTGGATGAATATGCATGTATTATTATGGCTAATATCTCAATTGGAGTACCTCTAGATAGAGATATTTTACATCAAATTCATTTAATATCCAAATCATGTTTTCCAAAAAATGGATAGTATTGGATGACTTCTATGAAAAGTCAATAAGATCATAGTAAAAGTTGTTACATAGAGGATTCATAAGAGAGAGTTTGAGTCCTTGTGATGTACCTATAGTACAAATGCTTAAGAAAGGTGGATATGGAGGATCTATATGGACTCTAGTGCTATAAAAAACATCACTGTCAACTAAATCTTTACTCTTCCAGGGATATGTCCTTTTATGGATTGCTTGGGTGGTGTGGGATACTTTTTAAAACCTAATTTTAAGAGTGTGTTTAATAAAATTAGAATCAAAGAGGGAGATCAATAAAAGAAAATAGTTAGAACAAATGAATAAGCATAAAAATGATTTATTGCACCATTTCTATTGATAGATGCACTAATTACCTTCCCGAATTTGATGAATGAGACACTAAAACTATTCTTAAACAAATTTATTATCGTTTACTTTAATGATACTTTGATTTTTAGCAGGAGAAAGAAAAGGATCATTTGAGGTAGATTTGTAATAGTTATTGGATTGGTTGAAAGAGGAGAATTTTCTAAGAAATTTGAAAATGTACCTTTATACAATAGGAGTTGCTATACTTTTGATTTTTTTAATTTTCCAAGAGGGTTTGAATTTGGAATTAGATAAAGTGAGAGATATAGTAGAATGGAATATACATATACTAAACCTTGATAGATATAAGAGAGAATAAACTAGGAAAACTAGAAATAAATTGTTAAACTTTAAATATACCAAAATATTCACCATGGTAAGGAGAAGAATATAGAGAAAAGAACCCTTGAGATAGGTTAACATAAAAAACTCCTCTTTATGGGAGGAATCACTCCACAAGCCAAGATTAATAAAAATAATATAACCTAACACATATATAATACAACGATATTTATGTGTATTTCTACTTTCTCATGAACATTTTTGGGGTATAAGTCAACTACCCCTTATTATTATATTGTTTTCTTGTAATTGCATAATGGGTCCAGTTGTTATCCGTCAACTACAAAGTTGTCATTTTCCTTGATTATGGCCCTATTATATTCATTACCACCTTGGATACATCACTATGTACCCCATATCATCCTCCAAAGGTATATTACATTCCATACACGTTTGCATGTTTCAACCACAAAACACAAGAAGAGGAAAGATAACATGGGATGCTAAGTAATATAGTTAACTAGTACTACAACACCCATCAATTATACTGAAATATGCACATGGGTTCCCACAATGGTGTTTCCTTCTTGATCTTGATTTTGGTCCCTTCTTGAGATCCATAATTTCACTATGCTACTATTATATCTCCATGCATTGATTTTAGTCATCTATGAAACTCCATACTAGTTTCCTTCTTGGTTCCATGTTCATTCATATTAT
This sequence comes from Pinus taeda, assembly GCA_000404065.3. NCBI lineage: Eukaryota > Viridiplantae > Streptophyta > Pinopsida > Pinales > Pinaceae > Pinus > Pinus taeda. Next base: position 93,890 of record APFE031450114.1, on the reverse strand, counting down.
GTTTGTTGACTCCCATATCCTTTCCTTGATGACTGGAGTTTCTTTTGGTGGTGATACAAAATAATCTTAACTATTGATTCTTATTTGTTAAACTCTTAAACATGTGGATCCTTAGCTTCTTCCTTGATTTCATGTCCTTTTTAGGGATTTTCTTTGAATTCTTTTATAGGATATTCATTTTATTAGACCTTCGACTCTTCGCCTAATGTGTCATTCAGTACTAAAATTAATTTTTATGTAGAAGCTTCCTAGGATTCCTCCTTATACACTTTCTATTTAATAAAAAACATATGCTACAATGCATTTTCTTTTTCATATACGAAAGATTAAAAAAAAACCTTTTGTAAGTATAATATTATTTATACTTACATATTCCATCAAAGAATATCCCAAATTAATATCCATGTTATCCATGTCAATAGGCTAAAAGTATGAAAATAACACGTATCCATCCATGGTAATCTTCAAATATTTAAAAAATTAAACATCTTCAAGCACAACTTGTGTTATTTAAATATTATCTGTAGGTAGTTGCAATCTTTAATCCAATTTAACATTGATGAAAATATGTCCACAAGTATGGTTAATATAAATAATGGCCTTTCATTTTCGAATCCATCCATGAGTCTGTAATATGATTTTTTCATGAGAAAAATAAATCCCTAGTGTAGTTATTAGACAGTATATGTTGTGTCATGAAAGAGTGGGACATATTGGAAAGGAGGGGCTTCAAGTAGTGCATGGTAATAGTATGGTAGAAGCCATGTCTAATTCCTATTTGAATTTCAATTTATGTGAAAAGTGTTTATATGGGAAGTAGAATCAAGATAGATTTTCCTTTGGTGCTGTGACAACAGAGACAAGATTACAATTGGTGCATAATGAAGTGTTTTCACTTGTGTTAGTTCTACCATGTTGTCGCTACTACAACTCCCTCCAAAATTTTGGCCTACAATGAATTTCAAACCCTACTTTGGTCTTGTATACTATTGTCACAAACACTAAGACTTATCACATGTGTTTTCTCCAAGTGTTTTGGTCCCATTTGCAAGAGAACCAAAACTTCGTCTTTTCGGGTGTGAAGTGTTTCACGATGTACATAAGATTGTTTCGGTCATTTCAAGGGGTTAGCTTTGTGAAAATGAACTGTTCTTAACATGTAAACATTTGTCGCACTCATTTCCAAAGTATTAAGCATTGTCGCATAAGTGTCGTTACAGTCATTGTAAAGTTTATCTTTATTGTCGCATTTTTGTTAAGTTGTTGCACTAAGGGAAGTATGTTATTCATGTGTTCCGGGTGATATATGTTTTGACTTCAAAGTGTTATAAGTATGTAATCACAGTCAAGTCTTATCATTTTTCACCTCAGCCTCATTGATCCCACACTTGGCCAAATTCTAAAAACCTTCCAACCAAGTAACTTAGCCTCATTCGACCCTCCTGAACTACGCATTGCATAGTATCAACCCTCAAGTTGCAACCCTACCTCTTGACATTATGCAATGCGTAGTTCTTGCCTCCCAGGATTCTGCATTGCATAGTCTCAGTGTTTAAACCCAACCCCTTAGCTCCAAATTACGCAATCCTACCCTCTACTCATGCTTGAACTAGGTATTTCATAGTATAAGTCCTCAAGCCCAACCCTTGAGTTCTTGAACTAGGCAATTAGGCAATTACCTAGCCTCCTTTTCCTCCCAAAACTACACAGTGGGAATCTTCAGCCCTCAGTCTAGTACCTTTATCTCCACAATTGTGCAATCTTCTTTCTCACTCCAACTTGAACAACACATTTTGAAATTTCAAGGCTAAATCTGCACCCATCATTCCCCAAGATGCGCAATTGCAAAGTCAGTGAGCATTTCCCTTAGCCTTCCACCTATATTTGACTCTATTGGTGGATCATCAAGCAACATCTTATATTAGAGGTTTATTGGATTGATGTCCTCTCATCATGAATGAATTGCAGATGCAGGTACTCTATCATACCATGTAGGATGAGGAAGAAGGAGATAGAGAAGGGAAACATGCTAGAAGACACTTTTGTAGTTGAATATGTAAGTTGATCAATCAAGAGAAAGCAAAGGGACACCAGTTTGTGATTGTAACTCAAGACCTAATATCATTGAAGACTCCTTTTCTATAAGCCATATGGAGGTGGACAAAAGACGCATAACAAGAAGCAACAAAATGACTTGAAATTTCCATTTCATCATGCAGTCCATGTCATCAGTGTCATGTCACATCATGTCATGAGTCATAATATGCCACATCATTTTTTTGGAGTTTGTAAATTCCTATGTGAAAATGTATTGTAAGCATAAGTCTAAAGAACATTTACAAAATATGAAGGCTTATGTAAAGTTCAAAAGTCATAGGAAGTCAAACAATCATGAGGGTAGTTAAAGAGTCATGAGGGAGGTGAATAATCACCCCTTTGGTTATATATACACCCTCATTGTATGAGAATAAAATTTTTCACCTTGGATCCTCTCGCAAGGCATCAGAGAGACAAGACAGTTCCTTTGAGGAGCAAGTAGTGGCTCCAACGCTCCACTATTGGAGCTAGTGGTGTTCATTGTACACATGTGTCTGGGAAATTTTACTTAATATATGAAGCTTGATGGCCAACACGTTCTTCATGCATGGATTATGAATATTTGTAAGACTGTTTTGTGAATGTTTAGGATTCATGTTTGCTTTTTCCTGTACTAAAGTAGTCAAACTGTTTTAGTTATTTTAGTACTATCATATTAAGAATGTGTTGTAATGGTTGCAATGATTGTCAAATCTTTGTGAACTATTTTTCTTGATGTTAGACATACCTGTTGTTTCCATGTGTGTATTTGTTAGGGTGGTATTGTTACATCTCTCTTAGAGGCTCACTTTGTTTTCCCTCCACAGTAGAAGAACCTTGACACACCTACGATTGAACACTCACCAAGTACACTCACTTTATTTTTGAAGGTACATGTGCACTCCTCTCTCTTACTGATATTTAGAGCCAAGCCAAATATTTAAGAAAATTGTAACCAGGTAGTATTTTAGATGGGGCTCCTATTCCAAATGTTGTGGGGTCTAATTGGGGCCACATATCTAGGAGATCCCATGAATGTTGGCAAGTCCAGCACTGTCGACATTTCTGGTGCTAGAAGGACGGAAGTCAAATTTTTATGGTTGATAACCTCACCCACCTTAATCCTACTTCTTCCATTCAAGGCAGAAATATTCCCAGCACCTCCCCTGCTCATATTCCTAAAGTTGATGGATCTTCTCAACCCAGTATTGGACAAACTTTTGAAATCTCTTACGCTCAAATATGAGTCGTCTGTATGATAACCCATAAGTTTGCAAGGGCTATTGGGGTCATACCTAGAGCGCACAATATTCCTTGTTTTCCATGGAAGAATGTAACCACTCCTACTTGGATAATGGTCTCCACAGTTGAATATTTGGTTCTTGCCAACCTTGAAGAGTTAGTAGAGTCTGTATAAAACAAAGAGAAAATAGAGAAGCATCCAACTTTTAATTGTGGTAACTGAGATGAATTTGTTCTCTCAAATGACACTTTCCACGGGTTAGGAAATTAAAAAGAACAGGAAGAAGATCCATCATATTCCAACAAAGAGGAGGAATATAGATGATATGGAGGAACACGATTTGGATTGGATGTCTCAAGGACCACTTGCATTATTGAGTGTTCTACACAAGATGGCGAGGCACTCAGGGTATGACCATGACAAAGCAGTGAAAGGGGAGGACAATTTGGACAACTTCTACCTACATCTAGAAATTCTACAGGTACATTATGATAATGTTTCATATAGACTTTCCCTTGTACCTTAGATGCTAGAGCAGGTGTATGGTACCACAATATTCTTCCAAAATCAATCTAGAAATGGGAGGGGTTAAAAAAACCTTTCTTGAAAAGTTTGTTGATGAAAAAACCACCATCATGTTGTTAAGAGAGCTCGGAAATATCAAGATTGAGCACAAAGAGGAAGTTAAATACTAAATAATAGGATTTATTATATATTGAAAAAATTCTATAAAACATGAAACCTCATGAATCCATCAATATTTATTACTACATGTCTACCTTACTGACAAGCATCACATTGTCTGTGAGGGGAACAATGATGCAAAATTTGGCAGAAAATTACAAAGAAGCAATTGCAGTTAAAAAGGACTTGCATGTGACTTGCGTCATCTTAGATGATGAGCCATCAAATGACTCCAAAGGCACAGGAAAAAGGTCTCTAGCCTCCATAAGTAAGACCAAGGATAAGGAAGCTATTGATCTTGAGAGCTTGACTTACACCATCAAGTCTCTATCCAATGAGTTGGCAGAGTTAAAAGAGAGGTTGAGAAAGACCACTATAAGAAACAAGCCCCGTATATTCAACATTCTAAGAAAGGCTTCCAACTACGGCAGTAGAAACATCCAACTAGCCAAGTCTGTAGAAAGATCGAACATCGTGTTGAACATTGAAAGCATGGGCATGGAATGATATTGTTCATTTCATCAAGCATATCATTCATAAAAAAACATGCCCACAATGGAGCCACAACATGAATGATATAATTGTGCATATCATTGATACAATATTTTCTGATGAGCAGACTGAGCCAACAGGAGAGAAGGAAGAAACTGTTACAACTGAAGAAACTGTGAGTTTTGCAAATGCAGTAGATACATTCAGTTGTGTATACGCATCTGAAAAGAAAAATTTCAAAAAAACGTCACTAAGTGAGGACCTGACCCAAAAGAAGGACATTCAATATAATTTAATAAGCTAAGGGTCGATCTATGAACAATAGTCGACGAGGAATAAATTGAAAGAACATTTGTTAAGGAAGATAATGCCACCCATCAACACAGCTCAGAACACTCATAGCAAGTATGGAACCAATACTACAAGAAAAGGTGCTTTTGCCGATAACAAAAGTAAGGCTATCATTCTAGAAGTAGAAAATAAAGTTACTACTCCAAACACTTCAACAATCTCCCCCACACTTGATTATAACATATTCAAAGACATGAAGAAAGCTCATGTTAACATTTAATTCTTCGAACTTACAAGGATTGCAAGCTAGCAAGAACTGCTTGTCTAATCTCTTGAACAACCTGCCTTGGGTAACAATGCTTCTTTGCAAAAGAGATCTGGTAAGCCTTCTTGTCCCCTAGAGTCATTTTTTAATTCTTTAACATTAGATGTTAACACACTCTACCCTCTGTTTTTATTGTCATTCATAATTTTTAATTACAATGTACATAATTGCTTAGTTGATTCCAATGCATCTCTAAACGCAATGCCACTATCTGTAGCTAAGAAAATCAACACAAAATAGGATAATACAAATGCATAGATCTTTCAACTATATAGGACTCTTGTCCATGCTATTGGTAAACTTATAAATGTTCTTATTCGCCTATCATCTTACCAACCAGTTCATTAGTGCATAAATATAGTAATTTTGGACATCCAGAAAACATGAAGTGTATTGTTGAGTAGAGATTGGTCCAGCAAATTACAAGGGTATTTTTCTACTAACTTGCCACATTTATAGCTATTGTTTAAGGGTAGAAAGAACTAAATTTGGGTAGACTCAGAGTCTTACATGAAGCATATTTTCACTCCATTCAAGGGAAAGAATGAACTAGTTTCTTTCGTAGATCTAATATTTTGTAATTGCTTCCTAGAGACTAATATGGGGTGCTACCTTGCTCAGCCTTCTCGAGTCCCACCAAAAACACAATTTGAAATCCTTCCTCATCTAACTAGCACGAATGACCTTTTCATAGTAGATAGTAGTAGTAGTAGTAGTACTAGTGTAGGTCATTATTTTTATATATATGATGTTCAGATTTTGTATTTTAACGGTTCTAAGACACATGAGGTCTCTAGAGCTAGTTGTGTTTTAGTAGACCTATGATAGAGAAAACACTTGATCTCAAGATTCAAATTTGAGTGCACTAACAACATTACAGAATACGAAGCACTCATTTTTGGCTTATAAAAGGTATTATGTGAAATTTTGCATCTACGGATAAATACAATTTCCCTAGCGGGGTAGTTACAACTAGAACAATAGATTCAAACAGTTTAAACGTTTTCTATAGAAGATAAATAAGATAAGGGAACTACTTGTTATCTTTCGATTCCCTTTGTCTCCTTTGAATAACTCCCGTCACTGCTTCTTGAACAAAATTTGCTCAATAAGTACTTGCAATCATAAATAGAGGACAAAACCCAATCCAAGTAGGAGATCTATCTACTATAAGAAAATGGAATCGAGATCATTTACACATATAAACATCATAAATAAAGACAAGAATGTGGGAAAAGGTGTAAAAAAATTTATTAAGTAGAAGGAAGAGTTACAACCAAGAAGTCTGATCCCATGTCACTCATCCAACTTGAGTTCCATCCTTCATCAAACCAAAAGCACAACACTCTAGAAGCATAACAACACTTGCTTACAATCTCAAACCTCACACCAATAGTATCTCCTTACAAATTCTCAAAGTCCAGCCCTTGATCACTATGATGAGTGCTCAATTTATAGGGAAATGGAGGTGGTTTTGTCATAAATTGGGCTTTGAATGGCTTTCCAATTTTGGAGTTAGTTTCCATGGAGGAATGGATGAGAGGATAGGAGGTTATTTGATTCATTCCCTATCCAATTTCAAGCTCATAGGGGAGGATAAGAGGTTGGAATTTTCTAGAATGATCTAGAATGTAGGAATATTCCCAAAACACTATGAAGATTTCACTCAATCTCACCCAATGCATGTCAAAGTGGGCCTAGGTGCTCTGCAGAGTAGGCTTGAATGGGCCTAAGTTCTTTGCAGCGCACTTACCCCTGACCAAGGCTGCGCTGGTCCTTCAAGGAGTCATTTCAGGATTTCTTGAGGCCAGAAAACTCTTAGGAATGATGGCATTCAATGTGATGACTTGTCTAGGTCATGTAGCAACAAAATTAGGTTTTGATGAGCACTAAAAGTATTGATCTGAATGATGGGAGTGATGTGCCCAAATAGACTTGTAACATTTTCCCCCTAAAGCATGATGTCAAAAATGATAATCTCGAGTGATATGCTTTACGATGTAATGAGAAGGTTCTGAAGCAGATGTTAACTTGCATCAATTACAATACATAATATCATGACATTTTGAATTTTTTCATGAATTGTTGAGAGAAGCCATACCCATGCTCAGCATATAATTTTTCATTACATGTACATAGATAGTCATCTACATATATAGACCCATGATGGGATGACCATCAATGTAAAGCCATCATACGTATGATCTAGTACTTTCATGAAATCGCAGAACAGATCATTGAAACTAGATCCAAGGTCTTCTATCTCGTCCGATCATTCATTCAAGTATGAGTCTAACCATGTGAATATGTCTAAAGTCGAACATGGGAAGACATCGTTTGATTACCAGCTAATGATGTAAGTCGTTAACAGATGCGAGAGAAATCACCGATAATGATAATGATCCTAAAGGTACTGCAGTACATTTTTCATTGTTTGAATGGATGTTTTGATGGAAAACACCATAGAAAGCCTTTCGGTTGAAGGTCTGTGATGTCAACCTATCGCCGGAAGAGAGAAACTTGCCATTGATGTATGCAAGCCTCAAGGTACTGGAAGGGTGTTTCTAAGTCAACTTCTTGGATAATGTGGTGATGTCAAAAAGAAGCAACTCATCATAGGAGGCCCTTGATGTATCCCACATCAACGACACAAAATGAGTGTAATGATTTTTGGAGACAGAATGTGACTAACGACATAAGGTTAAATAATGGCAGTCATGAAAATTAAGGTTTATGAGTATTGCAAAGGATGAATTTCACTGAGTGACTTCTCTTGAACATGTTGGTGACACTGAATGAATTGATAGCATTGACCCAAAACCAAAGTAATGGATGATATGATATACCATAGATATGATAACCATCAAGAAGATAACCTAACCCAAGTGGTCATGGAGATGAAATGAAAGTGTCATGTTCAAGAGAGACCTACTACCATAAAGTGGTTTACCCCTTTTCCCATTTTCCCCAGTCATTTCTAACCAGTACCTCTTCATTTTTTAATTAAGCTTGAGGATAACATATGCTTGTTGTATAATTCCACCCTTCAAGTGAATCCATCCCTATGTGGTGTTTTAATGAGTCTAGCGAAGGTGAAACTCGGTCTTGTCATGATGGACAAGTTTGTCACTATTTGATGTTTTAACGAGTTTAATGATAATGATAACTCAGTCATTTTCATGTTTAGAGAGTTTAAAAAGAGAAAAAAAGAAAACTCCACAAGTTTTTTTCATAAATTTGTCTCTCAAGTCCGAAAAAGTATAAAATAATACGAGAGAGAACCTATTGACCATGTTCGAGTAACATATTCCTTTTTCATAAATAATCTATCTCAGTCCGGAAAAGGGTTAAACTTATACTAAGTAGATGTCATTTCCAACTCATTAATGGGATGAAAAGGATGACTGCTCATAAATCTTTTCATATTTCGAGAGTCTGAAAAAAGCTTAAAGAGGACTCTGCTTTGAGGAACAAGTGGTGTCTAGGAAAGAAACTAGTTTCGGTGATGTTGGAAATTATCAAAACATGTTGATTTATGTGAATAGGTTGGCTAATAAGACCACTCACTGCAACTATTCCTCAAAAACAATAAAACAACCAAGTGAAAGTGTATGATCATCCAAGAAGATAGTGACAATGGAAGGAGAAAAAACCAAGGCTTATTTAATGGAAGAGGTTGATAGAATGGCAATCATGAGGGTTAAAATGGAGATGGGTACATTTTTACACAAGCTTGAACCATAGTGAACTATGCTTGGACTCAGTTTCATGTTTGCACAAACTTTAAACGAAAAACTATGCTTGGATTCAGTTTCATTTTTACATAAGCTTGAAACGAAAAACTATGCTTGGATTCAATTTCATTTTTACATAAGCTTGAAACAAAATACTAAGCTTGAGATTGGTTTACATGACCTCAACATGATGACTCGATTATAGGTGCATGCCCCCCAAGCTTCATTGCATTCACCTAAGTAGACAACTAGTGGCTATCAGGTGGATGGATTGAAGGTTCATTTATGAGATCAAGTGAAAGACTCGATTGGGATTTTACGAGATCTAATCAATGACTCGAATTGAAACTTTTCTCTAGGGGACCTTGTTTCATTTTTTAATGAGCTTGACACAAGACAAAGAACTCTGCTCAAATTCCTTGTTTCATTTTTTAACAAGCTTGACACAAGACAAGGGACTATGCGCATATTCCTTGTTTCGTTTTTTAATGAGCTTGACGCAGGACAAGGAACTATGCTCTGGGCCTTGTTTCACTTTTTAACGAGGTTGACACAGTAAAAGGACTATCCTCATATTCCTTGTTCCATTTTCTAACAAGCTTGACATAAGACAATGAACTATGCTCATATTCTTTGTTTCATCTTTTAATGAGGTTGACACAAGACCAGGAATTATCCTCAGATTCCTTGATCATGACCCATAAGTGGTAATGACTTCCAAGAGGTTCTCATTAGATGGGAGAACAATGCTCTGCAAGGGATACATAGAAAGGAATCCATTAGAGAGATCTAGTTCCAATGCACCTAGTACATAATGCACAACATCATGGAATTGATCGTCAGCTGATGTAGGCATGGAACGGTTGCCACATAATTGACCCATGGCAGGGAAGATACCATTGGGACAAAAGGACCATTTAGGGAAGATGGTTGACTCAAAGCCATATTTGGATTGGGAAATGAAAGCTGGTCAATGGTGACAATTTTTCCTTCATGCGGGAAACACATCACTCAAAAGAGTGTTGAAACAATAGCTCCCATTTCATAAACATAGTCACACCAAAGAAGTAAATTGTAATCTAAAGGGCCTAGGACTACCATCACATTGAGATAATCAATTTTTCCTCCCAAAGTAATAGGCAACTGAGTAAGGATCCTTAATGGTTGATTGGTTCCTCTGTTAAAAGCCAACATATTTTGGGTAATATGCACAAGTGGCGGCGAACTGAGTGCTTGCCTGGCAGTGGAGGAAAGGATACTCACAGATGCACCTTCATCTATAATAGTTCCAGTTACAATCATATTGTAAACATGTACTATGATATGGAAATGCACATAAGAAGGAAGATGACATCGTGTCAGTCGATTCCAATCAAAGGAAGTGACCAAACTACTTGGAGGGGGTGCCATAAGAATAGGAGAATTAACCCCTTAAGTTATGAGAGCGGGAGGATTTTCCTCCTGTCTTGATGGAACAAGAGGATTTCCCCCAAGTTCATTGGAACCTAAGGAAATGAAAAGAAACTGAGTGGTATGATATTCACTCTTTCCGGGAAAGTTATGATTAACTAAAGGTGAAATCAGGTCAACTGTTTCTTCAACCTGTGATTGGTCAGGTATAGACTCATGGGATTCACTTTCAGAGAGAGTGGGTTTAACCGACGGTTGATTTGGGTCAGTCACTTTATCAACTAGTGAAGGATTAAGGGAGAGCCTCCTGTAACCAGATGGAGGACACTGCGAAGAAGCAGGATGATTATCCAACACTTTTTTGGCTTTATCTAGATAGGGACAAAGGTGAATGGGTTGATTCCCTTCACATAACCTACAAGGAAACTTAACTTTACCCTTCTTTCCATGAACTTTATTACCACTAGTTGATGGTGTGTCACCAACATGATCTCCAGAAGTTGATGACACAGGATGATGTGAACAAGAAGACCATTCTTCTAAGATCTAAGGAATATCAGGACAATTTCGAAGAAGATGGTCTCCCATATAAAGTTTTCATGGATATTGAACTTTGTGAGGCTTATCGAATGGTTTGTCATCAGAAGTTTCATTCAAAGCCATGGTTTCTTCGTTGCCCCCCTGGTGAAAGCATTGGTACTAGTAACTAGGTGGCTAAGAAGAAGAAGAAAGGGAGGAAGAAACAATAGATGAAGAAGGCAAAGGGTCAAATTTAGGCTCAACTGGAGGTTGATTTTGTCCAGTTGAAGGAGTACTCGATTGTGGAGAAATCATGACATTTTGAACCAAGGAGGTTGAAAATAGCCAAATCAGCAAGCCAATGGTAAATTGGGATAATGTAGCCATATAAGGAGCACCAATATTTCCAAAAGGAGAAAAACGACTAGGATTCCCATAAAAAGGAATTCCTTGATCGGTGGATTTTGGAGTTGTTGCCATATGTTTCAACCTAAGATCAACTAAGGAGTGACGTGGAGGATGTTATCTGCGGTCAATTAAATTTATTTTAATCAAAATAACATAACAAAACAAAAGAGGGATAATCTACACAAAAGGATTACCAAGTAATTATGAACTGTAGAATACCTCCTTACGAACCTAGAAGTACGGGCAGGCAATCTCACCGAATGTTATGTTCGGTGTATCACACTGTACAAGGCGGCCGACTTGGGTACCTAATGATGGATAGCAACCTAATGTAGTCCTCCCATATATACTTGAAAGTACGCGGGGGCCCAATCCGTGTTAGCATTGTCTAATGTGGAACCACATAGTGAGAGAATTCCTTTATACTTTATGTATGGTAACACCCCTTATATAGCCGAAGGTACGTGGACGAGCTATGATATACTTATGTATGTGGAATGATGTATCACACTCGGAATGTATCACAGACAGGTTAGCAACAACTGCTATGTTTTATGATGCTGAAACACGTCTCTAGCCTAGAACCTCTAAATGTTTTGCGTTAGGTGACAATGCTCCATTAGGTTAATTGAGATTAATTTTAAGTTGATCTTGATTAAGAATTTGCCTTTCAAGGTTCACCACATGATGTATGTTTGCAATTCCTAGAATTCAACTTAACATGAGAAACCTTATTTCATTTAATTAACAATGAAACCGTAGCTAGTAAGGGATCTAGAGAAATCAGATATTTTAGAAAAGAGCAAAGAGCACACCTAATGAAATTTCCCTAGCTATTCCTATCAAGCATTCACAAACTACAATATTCAAAATGCAAGTTTTTCTTTTCAATTCCCTTAATGTTGAGATGAACAAAGGGAAACTAATGCACATACAATAAATCAATCTCTTTGCAAGAATGAAGACTTTGCGACACTTTCTTTTCAGCAAATATTAATCGACTATAAACTACCTTTGACAATGAATTGATAATGATAAAGAAAATTCTTAAGAAACACTAAACAATCAAGGTCAAAGTAAGGCTAGGAGAAGAGATACAAGTTGATTTCAAAACCATAGAAACATTGATCCTTAAACAAACAACTTCAAAAGAAAAATTGGAAAAATATAAGCCAAATATGGGTTTTTAAGCTTAAGGAGGGTCAACGCAGGTCAGAGTGGGAGTAACTACACTGCAAAGCACTGTCTATAAGCCAAGGGTGCTCTGCAGAGAAATGTACCATGACCAAGCCTATGCTGGTGCTAGAGAGGCCAATCAAAAGACATCTAACCTCAATTTTTTGACCAAAAACACTTCAAAAAGACTGAAATAAGATCGATTAAATCAGGTAAAGTCTACTAGGGTATACTATTATGAGGATAAACTACTTGAAACGATGGTTAATCCCCAGTGGATTCGCCAATTTTTTATGCGGAATTTTGCATCTACGGATAAATACAATTTCCCTAGGTGGCTAGCTATACCTAGAAAAACATATTTAAAGAGCTTAACCTTTTTTTATAGAAGATAAATAAGAAAAGGGACTTACTTGTTATCTTTCACTTCCCTTTGTCTCATTTGAATAACTCCAGTTGTTCCTTCTCGAACTAAACCCGCTAGATAAGTACCTACAATCATAAACAGAGGACAAAAACCAATCAAAGCAATAGATCTATCTACTATAAGCAAATGGAATCAAAAGCATTTACACATATAATCATCATACATCAAGACAAGAATTTGGGAAAAGGTGTAAACAACTTTATTAAGAAGAAGGAAGATTTACAACCAAGAAGTTTGATCCCATGTCACTCATCCAACTTGAGTTTCATCCTTCATCACATCAAAAGCACAACACTTCGGCAGCATAACAATACTTGCTCACAATCTCAAACCTCACACCAAGAGTATCTCCTTACAAATTCTCAAATTCCAACCCCTGATCACTATGATGAGTGCTCAATTTATAGGGAAATGGAGGTGGTTTTGTCATAAATTGGGCGTTGAATGGCTTTCCAATTTGGGAGTTACTTTCCATGGAGGAAGGGGTGAGAGGATAAGATGTTATTTGATTCATTCCCTATCCAATTTTGAGCTCATAGAAGAGGATAAGAGGTGGGAATCTTCTAGAATGGTCTAGAATGTAGGAATATTCCCAGAGCCCTATGAAGATTTCACTCAATCTTGCCCAATGCAGGTCAAAGTGGGCCTAGGTTCTCTGAAGAGTAGGCTTGAATGGACCTAAGTTCTCTGTAGTGCACTTACCTATGACCAAGGCTATGCTGGTCCCTCAAGGAGTCATTTTAGCATGTGTTCAGGCTAGGTAACTCTCAGGAATTATGGCGTTCAATGTGATGACTTGTCTAGGGCATGTAGCAACAAAATTAGGTTTTGATGAGCCTTAAAATTACTGATCTGAATGATGGGAGTGATGTCCCCAAATAGATTTGTAACAGAAGGCCATTAACCTCAATGTTGAATTCCTTAAAGAAATAGGTGAATCAGAGATCGTTGTGCGATAAGTACGCAATCCTATACACTGAGTGTTACTAAACTTGAAAAGTTATCAAGAAGAGGTATGGCATTTAATTTATCATTTCCAAGATTTTATTATTATATTTTTTTTATAGAATACTTAATGCAGTTGCGAATGCATCAGCAAATGTTGTTGCTAGTTTTCACCACTTAGCGATGGTTTTCTATTGAAATTAATATAAACCATCTATCCCTAATAATATCACTCATTTACATTTTTTAATGATGACTAGTAGATACTACACTTCATGGCGAATGTTTTTGTATTCAAAGATGAAGCTATCGATGAAGAAGAGCACAACAGAGTGTTGCAAGGCACATCTCACGTGAACAATAAGAACCCCATGTTAAAGGATGTGGTATCATTGGAAAAGTTGGATGAGCTGTAGAATCATTTTATAGGTCCATTTAATGCCAGAACCCATAGTTCAACATTGTCACATGAACAAATTAACTTTGGAATGAAGAAAGATCTGAAGTTTCTTAATTTTTCCACTTGTTTCACATCACAAGAGCAACAAGCCTTTATCTCCTTATTCAAGCAATACTGAGATGTTTTCGCATGGACATATGATGATATTAAAACCCACAACAGATGAATAATTCAACATGTTATCTCAATTAAGCAAGGGGCCAAGCCTTTTCAACAGAAGATGTGAAAGGTACATCTGATGCTTGAGCCCTTGATTCAGAAGGAGTTCAGGAAGATTCTAAATTCTCTAATTATATATAAAGTGCGACATTCAACCTGGGTATCTAATTTGGTCAAGGTGAGGAATAAGTCCGGGAAAATATGCTTGTGCGCACATTTACGAAATCTCAATTGCACCACAGACAAAGATAACTACCTTGTGTCATTTATGGAATAGATATTACAGATAGTACCAGGGTGAGAGATGTTCACTTTTCCTAATTGTTATTCTGTATACAACCAAGTTCTGGTCTCAGAGCCTGACAAACTTAAAACTACATTCTCAATGAAATGGGTCACATTTTCATTTAAAAGAATGTCATTTGGGCAAGTTAATGTCGGTGCACCCATTCAATGTGCAATGGGAATTGCATTTCACATAGTAACCAGTGAGAGCATGGGGGTGTATCTTGATGATGTCAAGCTATTTTCAAAGAAGAGATCCAACCACCTACACCACTTAAAGAAAATATTTGAGGGATGTCGAAAACACAGGATATCTCTTAATCCCAAGAAGATCATTTTTACAATGTCCGAGGGAAACCACTTGAGCCATATCATCACGAAGAGTGGGATTAAAGTCAACCCTAAAAAGGTCAAAGATATTATGAAGATTCCCTTCCCAGTAAAAAAGAAAGCCATGCAGTCCTTCCTTGGGAAGATCAACATTCTCCACAATTTCATCTCTGATTACGCTCAATTTGTGAAACTTATGTAGAGATGGTAAGGAAGGATGCAATATATAAGTGGGACCAGTCGGGGGACACTTTATGGGTGACCCAAAATAGCACAAAGTTATGTGGGTCAATTTTTCTTGGCCCACACTATTCAAAGGTGATCATGCCTATGCCTGGAAGTGTCTGGTCGGTCAAAAGTGTGTTGATCGAGGAAACAAGTCAGCCACCCCATTGCATCTTATCATAGTGGAAGAATCATTTCAACAATGGGGACTAGATTTTGTTGTTGATATTTTTCCGCACTCATCAAAGCAACACTGCTACATTCTCATTGGCACAGAATAATTCATGTGGTGGGCAAAAGCGTTTCCACTGAAGCAAGTGAATGATCAGGAATTCGTCAACTTTCTCAACTAGAATATCGTTTCCAAGTTCGACACTCTGACTTCACTTATTTTTGAAAATGAAACGTACTTTTCATCGATAATATCATATGATTTTTCATTAGAAATTGGAATTGTATTGAAGCATTCAACTAATTACTATCTACATGGAAATGGTCTTGCTCAGTCCACAAATAAGAACCTCATATGTATCATTAAGAAGACAATTTTCTATAAGCATACAAACTCATACTTGACTTTGGTGAAGGCCCTATGGGATAATTGATTCATGCCACAATATTCTCTGAATATGTCTCCATACTTCTTGGTGTATGAAAAAGAAGATATCCTATCCCCGAACATCTATTTTCCTTCCCTTTAACTTTCACAAGAATCCTAAGGCAAGCCATGGTTATTAGTTTAGAATAGTATATACACCATCTACAAGCAATAAGAAGAAAGATGGAAATAAAAAGAAAATATTTCTCTTCCCTAGAGTCATATCAAGAGGTGATTCGACAAGAAGGCTGTGGGGAAAAATGAATTCAGTGTGGGTGACCTAGTCCTGAAGTGGGACAAAGCTCACAAGTAAAAAGGAAAACACACCAAGTTTCAATCCCTGTTCATCATATTTTTCACTATGCACGAAAATATTGGACAACATGCATATCATCCTCAAGCCTTAGATAAGAAGACTGATTATCTTCCTGTCAATGGCCAAGACTTAAAACAATATTTTTCAATGATGATCTGAGGCTATGCCGTGAGCTATGTACATAGTTTATTTTCTTATTTGTTTATTTATTTTCTCTTGTCTTTGTTATTCGTTTAAGTAAATAAGCATCATGTGTGAACATGTTTTTTGGCTTCTCTATTTGTGGCTAAGTTGAAAAGAGTCTTCTGACACTACAACATTTGGCAAACCTTTGGTCCTCGTTGTTTGTGTTGGTTACATATTTTGGTTAATGATGTTTTGACGTAAAATATGATCCGTTCATAAGGAAAGTTTTTTGTTGAACCATGATACCTATGTTTGTTTTGGAAACCTTATCACCTCAGTTAGTTGTATATGTTTCAGTATTTTTCAAGCTTATCCAATCATTAGAGGAGGAAAAGGGGAAAAATCTAAACAAACAAACCTGAATCATAGGTCTCTATATGCTTCTTTGAAGGAACAATCTCTTCTTCTCTCAATAATTCAGGATCCCTCTTTCACCCATGAAATAAATAAGTTCTTGAGCACATTCCTCTATAAAAGCAATTAAAGGTGAAAGAAGATAAATGCTTCTTGCATAGAGAAGTGAAGCAAGAAACTCTATCAGGGTACTATTCAGGCTCACTGGCAGCAGAGAAATTTTTGTGTTCCTCTAATGAACCCACTGGGGTATTGTCTAGGCCCGCTAGAAGTAGAGAAACACCAGAGATAAAAAACTATACTCTAAAAATCTAAAACTCACAAACTATACTACCCTTTCCGATTCAAAACATTTCCATATTGTTTATCTTATGTTTGTGTTCAATCTAGAAGGAACAGAGGGGACCATGTTTATTCATACAATAAGTGGGGAAGACAAATTGATATGCATGATGAATTAATACTCCCTGAAGAACTAATACCCTGCATGAAAACCTAAACAGCGAAGCAAGAATTCTAATAGTGTGTCGCCAAGTGTTGTCGGTACTACAACACCATCCAAACTTTTGGCTTACATAAAATTTTGGAGCCCACTTTGGTTTTTCATACTGACATTGCAAAGACCAAGACTTATCACATGTGTTTTCTCTAAGTGTTTTGGTCTCACTTGCAAGAGAACCAAGATGTCATGTTTTTACATGTTAAGTGTCGCATGATGTAGATAAGCTTTTTTTGGTGGTTTCAAGGGGTTACCTCTGTATAAATGATTTTCTCATAACTTGTAAATATTCATCAGACTCATTTCCAAAGTTTTAAGAACTCGTGCACAAGTGTCATCACGGTCATCACAAAGTGTACCTTTGGTGTCACACTTTTCATAAGTTGTCATGAAATTGTTGCACTGAGGGAATTTTGTTGTTCATGTGTTCCAAATGATCTATGTTTTGTCGTGAAATTTTTCTAAGAGTTTGATCATAGTCAAGTCTTATCACTGTTCACATCAACCTCATTGATCCCACACTTAGCCAAATTATGAAAACCTTCCATCCAAGAGGATGAGCCTCATTCAACCCTCCTTCATTCAACACTCAAGATGCAACCTTCCCTCTTAACATTTTTCAATGCATAGTTCCTTCTTCCCAAGACTGCACGCTATGTAATATTAGTGATTAGGCTCGATCCCTAAGCTCCAAAGCTCCAATCATACTTTGTAATTAAGGTACAACATTTTAATATCTGGTGAAGGGCATATTACTTTTTCTTCTCACCAAATTTCATAAAATTTATTATCTTTAAGCACTATGTCAATTTTGGAGTCACATGCAGAGGTCCCCAAAAATAGGGGCTTAATATTTTGGCTTGTATGTAACAAAGTTTGGAATTAGTATTTGAATTTTTTATGGGATGTACAAGACATCTCATTTACCTTCCATGAAAAATTCATTAAAAAATATTGAGTTTAAGTTGTTTAAAATTACAAACAATGTAAATGCTGTGATCAAACTATAACTTTCCACATGTGCATATTTTTCGTTATTTGTCTTTAATTGAATTAGAACTTCAAATTATGGTTTGTATTTGGAAATTATAGGTAGAACTATTAAGTTATATTATAAAAAACATAATTCTTTCAGCTAGCCAATGAAATAAAATTTCTTAACCTCTTGTGGTATCTCAATTCTCTAGTGCCATGAAAGTGAAGTGTTATGCAATGAGAGATTTAAGGTTCAAATCCCCCCACCTTGAACTACCTGTGTCTATGGAAGGAGCATACATAGGAACCTAGGGGTTATAGTGGTAGTGGTTGGAATTGATCTTGTGTCATGTGAGTACAAAACTAATCTAGTTGTGCATTCCTCTATCACCCAAAAAAATGAAATAAAAGGTCTTGAGATATGAAAAATCGCATTCTCATAGCTTAAATTTCTAAACCTTTAGTCTCCCTTATATTTTTTTGTAGAGTGAGTATGTGTGAAATTTGAATACCTTGATATTTATTGAATGCATAGAACTAAGAAATTATGTGTTTTCATTGAATCAATAAAAAATGAGTTATGTGTTCTTTAGTTCTATTTAAGATATGTTAAATTATGATTTTGTTGTTGTTGTGAGTCTTCACTATGTGACTCCAATCATATCCTAATGGTATATGAAGTGGTATGATTCTAGGATAAAAACAGACTAGAGTATATTGATGTATGTGATCTTATGACAATATTTACGCATGGGTTCAATGGTTTTTTATGGTTGAGGTTGTGCTACCAATTCGAAACTAGAACATCATTATTCATTCGAGATATTACTAGGAATGCATTTCCATGTAAATGGTAATTGGTGTGAAAATTACTAGGAGAGTTGGAATAAGCATGCCTCATGTTAGAAGAAATTAGAGAAACAGGAGATTCTAAAAAATGGAGAGATGGAATATATGAGAGAGCAAATAGAACATTAACAATAGAAATGAAGACTTTGAACCTAGAGTTATTGGAAATTCTAAATAAGAGTTAAAACTAGAAAAAAATGATCAATAAAGAGAGGGTAAACATTATGGAGTCTCCTCTTAAAAGAACTATAGCTAATGCTAGAGTATAAATTTCAATTTATGATGGTACTTTGAAAGATAATAATTTGATTTCATTAGATAGAAAATTAGAAATATATGTTGATTATGACAAAAAACAATATCGACATTATGTGAATTTTGCTACCACCAAGTTGAAGGGGAATATAACTTTATGGTGGGATTGTGTTTAGAAAGATATAGTTTATAATAAGAAGGATGCAATTGTAAGTACGATGAAAGATAAATTCTTACCTATGTATTGTGAATTTTTTTTGTACAAGTCAATAATTTCATGCAAAAGTGTTAAGATGGAAGAGTAGATTCATATTACACACAAAAGTGTCAAGACCTCTATTGAATAGTGTAATTGTATAGTTATAAATACAATGATATTTGTCTCAAGATAGGAAAATTATCTTGGACACTCAATTAAAATTATGTTGGATGTAAGGATTCTTCAAATGCATACAACACAATATTAAATAACTCTTATGCCATTTTTCTTCTTGATAGCCCAAAATTCATAATTTCTACTAAAGAATATGGGAGGTAGTGGAAGATGAAAATCACTACAAATTCATAATGCTAACTCCTAAATGATTTTCTTAGAAATTTTATGTTTTCATTTTGATTCTTATGGAGGAGCTAATCCACCTTCTAAAAATGATGGAGTAAGACAAAATCACAAATTTACCAATTTTTCTTATCTGTTATATAATATATTACTTTTCCACATCCACAATCACTCTTATGCAATAATTAAGAACAAGTTCAAATATATCCACAAACAAATTGGACATTTTTCACAAATCCAAAAAGAACATGTAATGGACGAAGGAGGAAACCTAAATGGCTAGCTAGTTAAGTAGGCACAAATAATTCAAAATAACGCAGTATAACATATAATAAACCTGTAACTTTCTAAATTAAACTGATTGAATTTCATAAATATATGGGATTAAATAGACCAAAAATACTTGAGGTAAATGTTATAGAAACATCATGGAAAATAATTTAAAAATATGATGAAGAATCCTCTAGAAATATTGGCCTTTCCTTGGCTACTCTAGATCATTTTTCTACTCTAGTTCTATGACACTATCTTGAGGGTTTGTAGTGATATTCTTCACACATATATAATTTAACTACTTGAATCCCCATATCATGGAGTTGTTCGTCCTCTTCTTAACAAATCCATAGCAGAAAGCCCTATGACTTTTCAAAGACTCTAAAATTAAACTAATTAACTCTATTTACCTCTTGAAACCATCAAATAATACAATAGATTTACAAATATAGATTAATGGAAAACTAATTGCTTTAGATAATGATTTTGGCCTTCTAAAGGCACAATTACAATGCCTGACTTGGGGAGAAATGCTTCTACATGCAAATCCTTTTGAAAATTTAAATTCCCTAAAGAAAATATTTTGTGTTACTCATTCTCAACAAATCCATAGCAAAAAACACTATGACTTTTCAAACACTATAAAAATAAATTGATTATCCCTATTTACCTCTCAAAACCTTCAAATAATACAATAGATTTACGAATACAGATTAATGGAAAACTAATTTCTTCATAAAATGATTTTTCCCTTCTAAAGGCACAATTAAAATGTTAGATTTGGGAAGAAATGCTTAATCAAAATCCATTTGAAAATTTAAATTGCCTAAAGCAAATATTTTATGTTGTTCATTCTCAACAACTAGCCTACAACTTAACTTGTGAAATTATAGGAAAATGATATTTCTAAAGTCTAGGTAAATGTTTCCTATGTGAAACACACCTTGAAACTAACCATTTTTTATCATCTAGTGCCCCTTCTCAATAAAATTTTCGAAATAATTTAAGGGATTAATATGACCATACAACACATTGACAGAAAACTCCATAGCAAACGTGTTAAGAAATTGGTATCCAGACAAGGAGACAAAAACCCTTCAAATCTCTTCCCCTCACCTTGCTCTAAGGATTTGGTTTCCCAAAAATGCAAAATTTGTCAATTGTAAGAATACCCTTCCCTTCATATGTTCCTATCAAATCTTATAAATTTTAAACGCACTCTTTCTCTTAATTCTCCACTTATCTTTCTAACTCTTAGGTATGAGAATAGGTATCAATAAATCCTTTCCTTTAGTGATTAGCCACTTATCTTCCTCTTCCAAAATCATTCTTTCTTTTAAAGCTAGACTTGGAAAAATTACAAGCAATTCTAATGAACCATAATGCCCAATTCAATTTTCACCTTAACACTTAAAAAAATATTAGAAATGTATAAATTTTTCAATATATAAACTTTCCAATAGATAAAAAAACTATATTTTAAGGAATTATTTACGTCACTTTTAAAACTTAAAAAATTGCAATATTTTTCTTTTATTTTCCTTTTTTTTGCTTCCTATCAAAACAAAAATGAAAATTCTATAAGTAGGGAAATCCTTTTTCCCCATCAAAGTGCTCTACCTCTTATTTCAATAATCCTTATGAATTCAGATAAAATTAACTCAAACTCATAAGTTTGGCTGTTTAAAAAGTTATACTTATATTGTACTTTTATATAAAACTTAGGAATGTTTATGATAAGACGTGGATTATTGCATACACGCACCATCAAAATTAAAAAGTTATATAGCCACTTTGTATAACGCGTAATGTAAAGGTTTAAAAATCCCATTGTACTCTTGAAAGTTTATTATCTTTAATTTTATTAAAAAGAAATATCAGGATAGCATACATCTGTTCATCCATTTTAAACCTGTCTTTTTAATTATCCTTATATTTACCGGTCTTCTCAGTCATCTCTAAAAGCATAGTGTTACATTCACTTCATTGATGCCTGATTTTCAAGGATTTTCACAAATTAGAATGAACAAGTTTGGTTATCAACAAAAAAAAAAAGTTAGAGATTAGAATAATTTTAGGAACGTTAAGCAAGTACAAATTGAAGGATCTGCTGACACAAAGACATCAACGCTGTGTGGTGTACAATTTCTCAACAAAATGATGAAAAACATATGAAGAATTATATGTGAGTGAGTCTTTTCATACACATTCATTTAATTTTAGATTTGAGTATGGATAGGGATCTATTTCTTTTTCAGTACTTCCCTTAAAGTTTGAGAAAAGTTTTATATTTCAAGGATTTAATTACTGGGTTCTTGTTTCAATTTTTTTTTTTTTTTAAAGAGATTTTGTTTCTATTTTTTTTAATTGAATATTGTAAAATAAATTTTTAAAATTAAAAGATAAACATTGAAATTAAAAAGAAAAAAATTAAAAAAAAGATATTTCAGATTAAAAATGTAATATTTAAAAAATTAAAAATTAAAATTTCAAAATTGTAATAGTTTATTATACAATTTTGTCATTATGTATATAAAAAAATATTATTATTAATCTATAATATTAATATTATATTTAAGCTTTGCATGGTCTATCTCGTGTCATCGTCTTCATATGAACCACACTTTGTTGATTCAAAACGCCACCAAAATTCTCCATTTGTGAATTTTTACGAAAAGACTTTATTTAATTCTTAAGATCAAAAATCTTAATACAAAAATTAAATTAATATTAATTATAAAATTTATATATTATTAAATCTAATATTAGATTTTAATATTATTATTAAATCTATATTAATTTAATAATTTGAATTAATTAATTTAAAAAAAAAAAATCCAATTAAATATTAATATTAAATTGGAGAGGGTTTCTAAATACAAAGTGTTTTGTTTTTTACACCAAAATTTGGTAATATAATTTATAGTAAAATTATGGAACTACATTACTAAAACTTAAAATTCCGAAAACTTCTTCCAAAGTTTCAATGAAATCACTGCTTTTTCTTTGGCCATTCTAAGCTGATGTTTAAAAATATCCAGGATTTTGCAACTCAAAGAGTTACATTTAAATTGAATGGAGTCGTCTGGCCAAGGAATTATTCGAAAAGTGATTGGAATCCCAGCAAAAAAATATCAAAAAAGTTTGTAGAAGTTGCGTTTTTGATGGTGGAAATAGATCAGTACCATCAAAAACATCTAGAGCACCTAAGATTTTGATGTTTAACTACTATAACTTAGATTTACAAAAATCTTTGCTAGATTTTTCTCTAAATATAATCCGAATTTACACAACTTTCCGAGCAATTCCCCGAGTAATTAGACTATGGAATGGAAGGCAGCGTAACGATATTTTCAAAACGCAAGGAGGCCGTTTGTTTTTGGTGGGGCCAGGCCATGTCAGATATCAGCCAAACTACAAGATGGAATTACAATACCGTCAGGAAATACGAATGACGACGTGGATAGCAGGAAACAGCCACCTGCCTGGCTACCTTCGAAAAGCTAGTGGGGCCCACTTGCACTTCAAGACAGCTTGGACGGCCACCCACAGTCCGTCTGATCTGCTCGCGAGGGTGCACGTGTCCGGTCGGCTAACATGGGGTGGGTCCATATGGTTCACTTATATTTCCTTAAATATTATTCCAGAATCAATGCTTTCGAGCTTTTCTTAGGTTGTTTTCAGGATTAATAATTTTGTGATAGTGAAATATGTTGTTGCACAGCATCTTTGGAAACGAAGAATCTTTTATTTAAGCTGGATGTGTATGAACAAAATCGTTTCTTACACAGCCAAAATATTTCATATAAGATGAATAAAGCTACTGAAAGGGACGAGAGAATCGTATTTTTAAATGAAGTTAGGAAATTTATTAATTAATAATATTTAAAAGAAAGTAGTAAGGAAGTATTAGGAATTGAATTTAAATGGAAAAAAAATGATAATGACTTAAATTTAGATGAAAAAAAAAATGATAATGATAGTTATTATCAATATCATTACACAAAAGCCTAGAATCAATGCATAGAGAAATTTGATAATTCTATCTCAATGCAAACAATGACTTAATATTATAGTTACCACATGTTTATATTTTGAAATCAAGATATGGAATTTTGACAAGAAAGTAAGTACAAATTTTCAACATGTAGCAAAAGCTATTGAATTTTGAGACAATGTAGATTTTCAAAGTTAGTGCATAGGAATTTGATTAACACAAAGATTTCATGTGCGTGTTTATAGAGACCCAATGTTTGGATTTTCTCACTCTCATACTTTGTAATTAAGGTACAAAATTTTGATATCTTCTGAAGAATGTATTACTTTTTCCTTCCACCAAATTTCATAAAAGTTATGATGTTTTAGAACTGTGCCAATTTTGGGGTCACATGTAGAAGTCCCCAAAATAGGGGCTCAATATTTTTGCTTGTATGTAGAAAAAATTGGAATTAGTGTTTGAAATTTTTATGGGATGTACAAGACATCTCCTTTAACTTCCATCAAAATTTCATTAAAAAATATTGAGTTTGGGTTGTTTAATAAGTACAAACTAAGTAAATGCCATGAACAGTCTACAACTTTCTACATGTGCATATTTTTCTTTAAGTAAATTCAAACTTCAAATTATGGTTTGTACTTGGAAACTATAGGTACAATCATCAATTTATATTGTCAAAAAACATAATTCTTTTATCTAGCCAAAGAAATAAAATGTCTTAGCCTCTAGGGTATCTCAATTGACAAGTGCCATGAAAATCAAGTGCTATGTAATGAGAGATTCAAGGTTCAAATCCCCCCTCGACTTATCTGTGTCTATGGAAGGAGCATACATAGGAACCTAGGGTTTATAGTGGTAATGGTCAGAATTGACCTCGTGTCATGTAAGTACAAAACCAATCTAGTTGTTAATTCCCCTATCACCAAAACAAATGAAATAAAAGGTCTTGAGATATGAAAAATCACGTTCTCATGGCTTAAATTTCTAAACCTTTATTCTCCCTTATATTTCCATGTAGATTGAGGATGGGTGAAATATGAATAGCTTAATATTTATTGAATGCACAAAACTAAGAAATTATGTATTTTCATTGAATGAATAAAAATTGAGTTATGTGGTCTTTAGTTCCATGTAAGATATGTTAAATTATGGTTTTTTTTTTGGTAGAGTCTTCACTATGTGACTCCAATCATAGACTAATGGTAGATGAAGTGGTATAGTTCTAGGATAAAAGGAGACTAGTGTATATTGATGTATGTGATCTTATGACCCTCGAAAAAGATTTACGCAGGGTTTGAATGGTTTATGATGGTTGAGGTTGTGCTACCAAATCGAAACTAAAACATCATTACTTATTCAAGATAGTACTAGGAATGCATTTATTTGTACATTGTAATTGGTGTGAAAATTATTAGTAGAGTGGGAATAAGCATGCCTCATGTGAGAAGAAATTAGCGAAACAAGAGAATTCGAAAAAATAAAGAGATGGAATATATGAGAGAGCCAATAGAACATTAACAAAAGAATTGAGGACTGAGATCCTAGAGTTATTGGAAATGCTAAATAAGAGATAAACATAGAACAAAAAGAAAAATAAAGAGAGGGTGACCATTATAGAGTATCTTCTATGCAAGTAGTCCAAATTATAAAAGAACTATAGCTAATGTTAGATTACAAATTTCAATTTTTTAGAGTACTTTGAAATATAATAATTTGATTTGATTAGATAGAAAATTAGAAAATTTTGTTGATTATGAAAAAACTCAACATCCGCATTACGTAGATTTTGTGGCCACCAAGTCGAAGGGGAATGTAACTTTGTGGTGGAATTACATTTAGAAAGACATAATTTATACTAAGAAGGATAAAATTGTAATTAATATGAAAGATAAATTATTAACTATGTATTATCAACAATTTTTGTACAAGTCAATATTTTCATGCAAAAGTGTTAAGATGGGAGAGTAGATCCTTATTACACACTAGAGTGTCAAGAGCTCTATTGAACACTGTAGTTGTACATATATAAATACAATGAGATTTATCTAAAGATAGGAAAACTATCTTTGACACTCAATTATTTGGTTGAGGAAATATGTCAACCCCACACCAAAGTAGGAAGCAAATTACTTGCAGAGAATCTCTAAAAACAACGAGGCCTCGACAACCTCCTAACTGATAGGAACAAACTCCTTGTAGATACTATCACTCTAATTGATATTGACCAATAATCTCAATAATTAAATATGATCACACATATTAAAACAAATGGAAGTTATATAATCCAACAAAACCTAGACATTAATTTGAGAGTACACTATATAATTATTTACATGATCAATTACATAAAGTATTAATGAACCCAAATTTTGGGGAGACACGAGGTATTCCAATTGCCTAAGATGTCAATGTCAATATGAAGTGATAACTAATACATTTCATACTATACATGGAGTAACTTATAAAAATGTTGTTGTTGAAGATAATCTTCCCAGGGACTTCACTTGTTGATTAATATCTTATCATGTTTATTCATAAAGGTGTTTCTAAAAATGTAAAAAAATAAAGTCAATATATTGTCCATATTAGAGGGGCGTAGCAAGGTATGTGGAAATTTTAGATATTGGGGGATATGAATATGAGTATCTAATAAAAATATGTAACTTTTTCAGTGGAAATATGTGTATTGGGACGGGGCTTCAACAAATGGAATTTTGGAGGTATTTACTAGTATCTAGTGAAATTAGGGTTTATTATTTAATATCCCATTAATATACAAAGAGAAGAACCTGTGATAAATTAGTGGGAGATAGTAGAGTGATCAAGGAAGAGATATTTGAGGGAGTTGTTTTGTAGGCTTTATAAAAGTCAAATACTTATAAAAAAATGATGATTAAGAAATAGTAGTAGTTAAAGCTATAAAGGAGATAACAATTTTAGTAGAGGTAAAAGTTTGTGTAGAGAAAGGGGAGGAAAGTATTTTCTTGCATTTCTTCAAGGGTAGGAAATAGGGTCTTATGATGGAAGAATCCCCTAAGAACAAAAATGATGGAGAAAGAAATGATATAAATGAACACGTGGTGTAAATAGATGATTCCCATGTTAGAGACAATACTATATAAATAACCAAGAGAAAAGTGAAAGTCTTACATTTAGAAGGATCTACTTGATCCACATGAGAAAATTGTTTAAAAATCTACACAACAAGAATAGCATCTTCAAGGAAAAGTGTAATGTATATGTTAAGCATTGTAATCTAATTATTGATTGTGGAAGAATTGGAAATTTAGTGTCTACATCAATGGTAATGTAGTTAAAGTTGAAATATTTACCCCATCCTATTACATATAGATTCGTTATGACCATGAAGAGGAAATTTAAGTT
This sequence comes from Pinus taeda, assembly GCA_000404065.3. NCBI lineage: Eukaryota > Viridiplantae > Streptophyta > Pinopsida > Pinales > Pinaceae > Pinus > Pinus taeda. Next base: position 66,456 of record APFE031450114.1, on the reverse strand, counting down.
ATTGTTTCTTAATGGTGCTTTTTCAATTTTCAATTGGATGTTATGAATATCAAGTTTTATGTGGTATTGTTACCACATATTCTTATCATGTATTTCCAGTATATAGGAGGGTATTTATGATGGAATGAATCTTATCTCATTGAGAAAGGAGGAAGAAAATTCAAATTACATCCACAAAATGATGAAAACGAGGGAGATAGTTGTAGAAACAAGGTAATTCATCTTTAGTGAAGGATATCATTGAAGGAATGAAAAGATTGAAGTATCCCCTCATATCTTTCCCAAAGAAATTTCAAGGGAAAATTTTAGAGGCGAAATTTCACAAATGGGCCAATATTTTTGGACATTTTCTAAAAAAATATTAGCCAATTTGGTTAAAAATCACCTATTTTTTACATATATATGATTAAATGAATGATATTTGCCAAAAAATTACCAATTTTAATAGTAAATTACATGTTTGTTATTGAATATTTTCCTTCATTCTAAATGCATGAATTTTCAAACCAGAATAGTCTCCTATGATATTATATATAAGAAAAATATTAAATTCTTAAAAAATACCCTAGAAGTTTCAACTTAGTGGAAGAGGAAAAAAAGTTCTAGAAAAAAGTAAAATAATTGTTAGATGAATATACATGTATTATTATCGCTAATATTTCAATTGGAGTGCCTCTAGATAGAGATATTTTACATCACATTCATTTAATATCCAAATCATGTTTTCCAAAACATGCATAGTATTGGATGACCTCTATGAAAAGTGAAGAAGTTCATAGTAAAAGTTTTTATATAGAGAATTCATAAGAGAGAGTTTGAGTCCTTGTGATGTACCTATAGTACAAATTATTAAGAAATGTGGATAATGGAGGATCTATATGGACTCTCGTGCTATAAAACACATCACTGTCAAGTAAATATTTACTCTTCCAGGGATAGGTGATTGTATGGATTGCTTGGGTGGTGTCGGATACATTTTGAAGTCTAATTTGAATAGTGGGTTTCATAAAATTAGAATCAAAGATGAAGATCAATGGAATATAATATTCACAATAAAGGAATAACCATATAAATGATTGGTTGCACCATTTGTGTTTTTGTACACACTAACTACCTTCTCGAGTTTGGTGAATGAGGCATTAAAACCATTCTTCTACAAACTTATTTTCAATTACATTAATGACACTATGAATTTTAGCAAGAGAAGAAAAGGAACATTTGAGGTAAATTTGCAATAGTTATTGGAGTGTTTGAAAGGGGATAATATTCTAAGAAATTTGAAAATGTACCTTTATGCAAAAGGAGTTGCTATACTTTGGTTTTGTGATTTTCCAAGAGGGTTAGAATTTGGGCCTAGAGAAAGTGAGGGATATAGTACAATGGACTATACCTATAGTAAACCTTGATAGGTATATAAGAGAATAAACTAGAAAAACAAGAAATAAACTCTTAAACTCTAAATATACCAAAATATTCAGCGTGGTAAAGAGAAGAATATAGATAAAAGAACCGCTGAGATAAGGTAACATCAAAAACTACTCTTTATAGAATGAATCACTCCACAATCCAAGATTACTAAAAATAATATAATCTAACACATATATAATACAATGATAGTTATGTGTACTTTTAATTTCTCATGAACATTTTTGGGGTATGAGCCAACTACCCCTTATTATTATATTATTTTCTTTTAATTACATAATGGGCCAAGTTGTTATCTGTCAACTACCAAGTTATCATTTTCATTGATAATGGCCCTATTATATTCATTATCACCTTGGATACCTCACTATGTATCCCATATCATCCTCCATAGGTATATTACATTCCATCCCCTTTTGCATGTTTCAAACTAAAAACAGAAGAAGAGGAAATATAAAATGGCATGTTAGGTAATATAGTTAACTAGTACTATAGCACCCATCCATTATATTGAAATATGCACATGGGGCCCAATGCTGGTGTTTCCCTCTTGATATTGATTTTGGTCCCTTATTGAGATCCATATTTTCACTATTCTACTATTATATCCCCATGCATTGCTTTTAGTCATCCATGTGCCTCCATACTAGTTTCCTTCTTGGTTCAATGTTCATCCATATTATGTTTGTTGACTCCCATGTCCTTTCCTTGATGAGTAGAGTTTCTTTTGGTGGTGATATAAAATAATCTTAACTATTGGTTATTCTTTATTAAACTCTTAAACATGCGGATCCGTAGATTCTTCCTCAATTTCATTTCCTTTTTAGGAATTTTATTTAAATTCTTTTGTAGGATATTCATTTTATTAAACCTTGGACTCTTTGCCTATTGTGTCATTTGGTACTAAAATTATTTTTTATATAGAAACTTCCTACGATGCCTGCTTACGCACTTTCTATTTAAGAAAAAAAATATTCTACAATGTATTTTCTTTTTCATATACCAAAGAATCAAAAAATTATTTTGAACATTAATATTAATTATACTTATAGAATCCGTCAAAGAATATCCCAAAATAATATCCATGCTATCCATATCAATAGGCTAAAAATATGAAAAAAACACATATCTATGCATTGTAAATTCAAATATTTAAAAATTTAAACATCTTTAGGCACAACCGATGTTATTTAAATATTCGTTGTAGGTAGATGCAATCTTTTATCTAATCTAACATTCATGAAAATATGTCCACAAGTAGGGTTAATTTAAATAATTACCTTTTCTTGTAGAACCCATCCATGAGTTTGTAATATGAATTTTTCACATGAAAAATAAATCCCTAGTGTACTTATTAGACACTATATGTTGTGGCATGAAAGAGTGGAACATACTGGAAAGGGGGGCCTTCGATTATTGCATGTTATGCAACCAACTCACAAAATAGAAGAAGAAGTAGATCAACGACTTAAAAATTAACAATAATATTGTAAGGGCACAATGATAACAATACTAGGCTCCTATGGGGCACAATAATAACAATATGGGGACTTCCATGGGCACACCAATACAATAAGGGGGTTGCACTAATAATAATGGTATAGACTAATAGTATAGGGACATAACATGCCCCTCTCATCCAAAAAAGTGTTGTCCTCAACACTTGAGTAGTTTTTTATACTTCTATATAAAATTATCATGCTCCCATGTGGAATCTTCAACGGGTAAGTTCTTCTACTTGATGAGATACTCTGAAATTGATTGATTTCGTAGGTGTGTGGTTCATGTTTCCGTGATTGCTTTAGGTTCCAATATGATTTTTCCTTCCTCGTCAAGTTCTGGCAATATTGTTTGAACTTGGAGCTTGTCACCTATAACCTTCTTTAAGCATGAAACATGGAGAACTAGGTGCACTCAGGAGGATTTATGAAGCTTTAATTTGTATGCCATATTACCAATATTTTGCAACACTTTGTCACCACCATAGAATTTTGGTTATAATTTTTTATCCTTCTTAGCTTGCTTGAGGGAAATTTATTTGTATGGTTGTAGTTGTAAAAATACACAATTGCCTAGATCAAAACTTCTTCCATTGCGATGTTGGTCTGCCTACTGTTTCATTTGATTCTGCGCCAAAGTGAGGTTATCCTTTAAGAGCTGGAGAACTTGTTCTTGATGCTCTATGTGATCTTCCACTACATGAACCTTAGAATGATTGTCCAAAACTTTTTGGAGATCTGTAGAAATAGATGATTTCATTGTTTGAACATCTAGTGAACATAATTATTCAATTACGACCTGTTGTTCTTTCTTTAGAAGCTTTGTGATGCCATTAGAGTTGATTATATTTCCTAGTTTCTCGACGATACCCCTTAATTCAACTTCCTTTCCTTCCCAAAAAAATTTCAAGAAAATTTCTTGAAAATTAAAATATATCATACCCAAAGATTGTAACCATTGGACTCCTAGTACAACATCAATACGACCCATTGGAATGGAAAGCATTGGACTATTCAATACATACTCTCCCATGGATAGCTTGATATTTTGGCACTTTCCAAAGAAATTTATGATTCCTCCATTTGAAACCATCACTTGACACTCTAGTGTTCAATATAGGAAGAAATTTAATTTCTTGTCTATCTTACAATGAATAAAATTATGGGTGATACCTGAATCAATCAACACTATTACCTTTATCTTCTTCATATGCCCTTCTATCTTCATAGTTTGAGGAGTGATAATTCTTGTCAATGCATTACAAGATATGGTAAGCATCATTTCTTCTATATCTGGGGTTGGTTCTTGGTGTATATCCTCTTCTTTTGACATTTCTTCTTCCTTCTCTTCCTCCTCTTCACAATCTATGTAAAATAGTTTATTCTCAACACACTTATGACCTTTAGTGTATTTTCTATCACAATTGTAAGAAAGCCGTTTTGCTCTTTTTCCTCCAACTGTTTTGGTTTCAACCTTGTAGGTTGTGGAAGGCTAGGAGAAGCAACACTTTTTTCTTTAAAGTTGTGAGTGGTAAACTTCCTTGTTGCCGTAATTTTTCTTTACACTTTTTTGGCCACCCTGAATGCCTTCTCCAATGAATCAAGTTCCCAAAGGAAAACCTTATGCTAGATGTTATCCTTTAAATGACCTATTAAGACTTCAATCCTATGCTTCTTAAGACTATCATTTACCTTTATATTCAATTTTTGGAAATCCTCAATGTGCTCTACCATTGAATCTTTTTGTTTTAGATTTATCAATTGGGTAAAGAAGGTGTTGCTCTTTGTATCCTCATAATGTGCTCTCATTTCCTATGTAAAAATAGACTAGGTAACAAGTGGTCAAGAACAGAGCCCTCTACACCATACAAACTAATTCGGTTCTAAATATAAAGATGCAATACATACCTTTTGCAATAGTTTCACATCATGTAGATCAAAATACTGTTCCATCTATAGTATTCATGTTACATGATCCTTGACATCAAACTTCCTCATATCGATATTTGGAATATGGTGAGTCTTAAATAGGACATTGGATTCTATGAAATCATGATTAACATCTATTTCATTCTCATCATGATTTTCGTCTACTACCTTTTCGCCATTAGGAAGGCTTTCTTGTAGAAACTTTGTCCAACCTTCCTTCAAAGTTTTCATTTCTTTCTTCAAATCTTCCATGTTGCCTTTTAATTATCCTTCTATACCATCAATATTAGCTTCCATTCGATAGATAAAACTATTTATCTTAGCTTTGATCACATTCTTCAAATCATCCCTCCAATTTTGTTTACTAGGTGTTTATATTTTCTTGATTCGAGTCATTCTTTTTCTTGCTTTTAAGAGATCGTTCTTGAAACGATTGTAACTCTGTAATTTCATATATCCAAGTTCTGAAATTTCATCTTGTGATAACTCTTTGAGTCTTATTTCCAATCCAGATGTCTGATCGAGAGTAGATTCTCCAAGAAATATTTATTCCAAATTTGCCACAATGACCTGATTATAGATTGGTTCAGTAGAGAGAACTTGTACGAAGTTGGGCCACGTGTCATTGTTTTGACCTTCAGCCCTAACAATGATACCCAACAAACTACCATCCATCCAATTTCTATAACTTTTTATGAAATTTGAATTTGATTCTCAAAGCGAAAGTTATAACGATTTTCCCAAGGTCACCTGCTTGAGATGGAATCTGAGAGCGTGAAAAGACCCTACCTTCCTCAGTTCATATCTCTGAAAATATAGTGATAAAAAATCTGAAATTAAGACACAAGGTTCATAAATATTGTGGCTAAAATGGTTCTAATCTCATCTTCTATGTCTTCATAGAAATAAATTTATAAGGAAAATTTCACAATGACTTGTTTGAAGCAGTAAAACCCTAGAATCCAATGATCTTATACCAAATGTTATGCAACTAGCTCACAAAGTAGAAGAAGAAGTAGATCAACAACTTCAAAATTATCCTCTTAGAGGGGAAAACATCCTATAAATTAAATAAATGAATAATTCTTTGATGATACAAATGAAAAGGCCTCCTTTCTCTATATAGAAGTCTAAGGGGTCACAATATAATCAGAGTCGACATAACAATAATATTGCAAGGGCACAACAATAACAATAGTGGGCTTCTACGGGGTACAATAATAACAATATGGGGACTACATGGGCACAATAATACAATAAGGGGATTTCATTCATAGCAATAAGGGGCTACAATAGTAGTATAGGGACCTAAGACCTAAGATTGCATGGTAATGGTATGGTAGAAGGCATGTCTAATTTCTCTTTAAAAATTTTTTATGTGAAAAGTGTTTTTATGGGAAGTAGAATCAAGATAAATTAGCCTTTAGTGCTATGAAAATAGAAAGAAGGTTATAGTTGGTGCACAATGATGTGTTTTCACTTGTGTTAGTCCCATCATGTTGTCGTTACTACAACGCCCTCCAAAATTTTGGCCTACACCAAATTTTTGAACCTAGTTTGGTCTTGCATATTATCATTGCAAACACTAAGACTTATCACATGTGTTTTCTCTAAGTGTTTTGGTCTCATTTGCGAGAGAACCAAAATGCTGTAATTTTCTCCTGTTAAGTGTTGCACAATCTACATATTATTGTTTTGGTGGTTTCACCGGGTTATCTTTGTGAAAATTAGCTGGCCCTAACATGTAAACATATGTCACATGAATTTCCAAATTTTTAAGCACTATCGCACAAGTGTTGTCATGGTCATCGCAAAGTGTATCTTTGGTGTCACATCTTTTGTAAGTTGTCGCACAAAGGGAAGTCAAACAGCCATGAGGGTAGTCAAAGTGTCACAAGGGAGCTAAAGCATAACCCCTTTGGTTATATATGCACCCTCATTTTATAAGAAAAATAATTTTCACCTTGGATACTTCTACAAGGCATCAAAGAGATAAGATAGTTCTTTTGAGGAGCAAGTAGTGGCTCCAACGCTCCACTATTGGAGCTAGTGGTGTTCATTGTACACATGTGTCTGGGAGCTTTTACTTAATAGATGAAGCTTGAGGGTTGGTATGTTATTCATGAAATACTTTTATGTGAATATTTATGATTCATGTTTGGTTTTGCCTGTATTAAAGTAGTTGAACAATTTTGGTTGTTTTATTACTCATCATATTGAGAATGTGTTGTAATGGTTGCAATGATCATCGAATATTTGTGGAATATTTTATTTGATGTTAAACAAATATTTCTTGTCCATGTTTGTCTCTGCTAGGGTGGCGCTATTACCTCTCTCTTAGAGCCACACGTTCTTTTCCCTCCGCAGTAGAAGAAACTTGACACACCTAAGATTGAGCACTCACCAGGCACACTCACTTTCTTTTCAAAGGTACATGTGCATTCCTCTCTCTTGCTAATAGTTAGAGGGAAGAAAAATATTTAAGAAAATGGTAATTGGATCATATTCCTAATAGGGCTCCTATCCCAAATGGTGTGAGTTCTAATTGGGACCACATATCAGGGAGACCCCGTGAATGTTGGCAAGTCCAGCACTATCAACATTTATGGCCCTAGAAGGATGGAAGCTAGATTTTTATGGTTGATAACCTCACCTACCCTAATCCTACTTCTTTGGGTTATGGAAACAATATTCTCGGTACCTCCTCTGCTCATATTCCTAAAGTTGATGGATTTTCTCAACCCAGTATTGGAAACTCTTGTGAAATATCTTATGGCCAGATCATATCCATCCATCCTATAACCCGTAAGTTTACAAGGGTTATTGGATTGATACTTGGAGTACACAATTTCCTTATTTTCCAAAGAAGAAAGTAAACACTCCTACTTGGATAGTGGTCTCCACAATTGAATATTTGGTTCTCGCCACCCTTGAAGAGTTAGCAAAGTCTATAGAATCAGCAGAGAAACTAGAGAAGCCTCCATCTCTTAATGGTGGTGATGGAGTACAAATGAAACTCTCTGCAGGTTAGGCAGTTTTGAATAAGAGGAAGAAGATCCATGAGATTTTGATGAAGAGGAGTAACACAAAGATGAAGATATGGTGGACCAAGATCTAGGTTTGATGTCTCAAGGCCCACTTGCACTGTCGGTTGTTCTACATAAGATGTCGAGGCACCTAGAAAGGTTGTTAGCAAAGTATCACCCTGACAAAGCGGTGAAAGTGGAGGACCATTCGGACAACTTTTGCCTACATCTAAAAAAGTTATAGGTAAGTTATGACGATGTTTCATATAGACATTTCCGTCATACCTTAGATGGAAGAGCAGTTGTATGGTACCACAGTGTTCCTCCAAACTCAATCCATAATTGGAGGGAGTTTAAAAATGTCTTTCTTGAAAATTTTGTTGATGAAAAAACCCTTGCGATGTTGTAAATAGAACTAGGAAATATTAGGATGGAGTAGAAAGAGAAATTTAAATATTTTAATCATAAGTTTAGTTGTATATTGAACATATTTTTATAAAACACTAAACCTCATGACTCCATCACTAATGATTACTACATGTCTGCCTTACCAACAAGCACCGCACAGTTCATGAAGAGAACTGTGAAGCAAAATTTGGAAGAAAATTACAAATAAGGAATTGCAGTTGAAAAGGACTTACATGTGATTCAAGTCATCTTAGACGATTAGCCATCAAAGGAATCCAAAGACATGGGAAAAATGTCTCAAGATTCCATAAGTAAGGCCAAGGATAAGGAAGCTATCGATATTGGGAGCTTCACCCAGACCCTTCAAGTCTCTATCTAATGAGTTGGTAGAATTAAAATAGAGGTCAAGCAAGACCAATGAAAGCAACAAGCCCCCTCGATTCAACATTCTAAGAAGGTCTACCAACTCTGGTAGCAAAAGCAACCATTCATCCAAGTCTGCACAAAGTTCAAACATTGTGTCAAATGTCGAAAGCATGGGCATGGACCAATATTATTCATTTCATCAAGAGTATCATTTAGAAAAGACATGCTCACAAGGGAACTAGAACATGAAAGATCTAGCTATGCATATCATTGATACAATATATTATGGTGAGTAGACATAGCCAACAAAAGAGAAAGAAGAGATTGTTGTAGCTGAAGAAACTATGAATGTTGGAAACACAGTAAATACATTAAATTGTGTATATGTAGCTTAAAATAAAAATGTCAAAGAACCATCACTTAGTGAGGACCAAGGGTCAGTCTCTAAACAAGAGTCGGTGAGCAAAGATTGAAATAACATTTGTTAATATATATGACACCACCTTTCAACTTAGCTTATAACACTTAGAGTAAGTCTAGAAACACTTATGCAATGAAAGGTGCTTTAGCTAATAGAAATGGTAAGCCTGCATTCAAGAAGTAGAAAATAAATTTACTCTACCAAACACTTCGGAAATGTCCCCCACACTTGATTATAACATATTTGAATACCTTAAGAAAGTTCACACTAACATTTCACTCTTCGAACTTACAAGGTTCGCAAGCTAGCGTGAACTACTTGTTTGAGGTCTTGAAAAACCTTCCTCAAGTAACAAGGATTCTTTGCAGAAGGGATCTAGTAAGACTTCTGGTACCTTGGACTTAGTTATCAATACTTTAACATTAGATGCTAACAAAATCTTCCCTCTATTTTTATTGAAATTTGAAATTTTTAATTACAATGTACAAAATTTCTTAGTTGATTCTAATGCATTTGCAAACATAATGCCACTATCTGTAGGTAAGAAAATCAACACAAAATGGGATAATACATATGAACATATCATTCGGTTAGATACGACTCTTGTCCATGTTATTAGTCAACTAAGCAATGTGCTTATTCACCTATCATCGAACCAACGAGTTCACCAGTGCATAAAAATAGTAATTGTGGACATCCCAGAAGCATGCGGTATATTGTTGAGTATAGATTGGTCCAAAAGTTTACAGGGGTATTTTTTTATGAACTGGTCACATTTATGGCTTCCATATAAAGGTTGAAACAACCAAATCTGGGTAGACTCAGAGCCTTACATGTAGCATATTTTCACTCCCTTTGAGGGAAAGAATGAATTAGTTGCTTTCGCAGATCTAATATTTGTTAATTTCTTCCTAGAGACTAATCTGGGATGCTATCTTTCTCAACATTCCCCAATCCCACTAGAAACACAATTGAAAATCCTTCCTATTCTAACCGGTGTGAATGACCTTTTTACAATGTATAGTAGTAGTAGTGATAGTAGTAATGTATGGCATATTTATTGTACATATGATGTTTGGAATTTTTATTTTGATAGTTCCAGAAAAAATGAGGGCTCTAGAGCTGGTTGTGTTTTAGTAGACCCATGACAGAGAAAACACCTGATCTCATACTGCTTGGAATTTGAGTGCATTATCAAAACTGTTAAATATGAAGCACTCATTATCATCTTAGTGAAGGCTATTGACCTTAATGTTGGAGTCCTTAAATAACTAGGAGACTTACAGATCATCGTGTCGTAGGTATGAAATCCTATACACTAGGTGTCACCAAAGCTGAAAAGTTATCAACAAGAGGTATGGCGTTTATATTCTCATTTCTAAGATTTTATTATTATATTTATTCCCATAATACGTAACGCAGCCGCAGATGCATTAGAAAATTTTGCTACTAGGTTGTCACTGCTTAGGGAAGGTTTTTCTATTGAAATTATTTACAAACTATCCATTCCTAATAATATCACTAATTTATGCATTTTAATGATGACCAACAGATACTACACTTCATGGAAATTTTTTATGTATTCAAAGATACAATTATTGATGAAGAAGAGCACAAAAAGAGTGTTGCAATGTGAAACTTGTGTAAATAATGAAAACCCCATGACGAAGTGTGTGATATCAATTGAAAATTTATATGACTTGCAGAATCATTTTAGAGGGCTTGTCAAAATCAAAACCCATAGTTCAACATTGTTTCGTGAAGCAAGACACCATTTGAGTTTGTGTTTATTACTATGATATTAATTGTGCCACTCCGAAGGACAATTATCCCACTCCTTTTATACACCAGATCAAACATGAATGTGTTGGCAGTGATATTTTCTCTTTTATGGATGGTTTTTCTAGTTATAACCAAATAAACATTGCACCTGCTAATCAACACAAAACAGCCTTTTGGCCTTAAGAATACTAGGGCTACATTCCAATGGGCGATGTCTTATGATTTTCATGACATTAAAAACATTGTTCAACCTTATTTGGATGATATTCCTACTCATTCATGTAAGCACCGCGACCATCCTAATCACCTTTGACAAATCTTTCTTTGCTATTGACACTATAACGCTCAGCTTAATCCGAATAAGTGTGTCTTCTGTGTTGAGTCTGGATGACTCCTCATTTTTATTGCTTCAAAGGATGGTATTCATCTTGATCCTCTCAAACTTGAGGCTATTATTTATCTACCCCCTCCCTCATCGTTTCATCAATTACATAGTCTACAAGGGAAAGCGAATTTCCTTCATCGCTTTGTACCTAACTATGCTGAGCTAGCTTCAGGGTTCACTCAATTTCTTAAGAAAGGAACTCCATTTCGTTGGGATGAGACTGTCCAAAATTCTTTTGATGACTTGAAAGTTGTTCTCATTAATGCTCCTTTACTTCACCCTCCAAACTATCATCATGATTATTTCCTCTATCTAGCTGCAACTTCTAGCACTATTTCTATGGTTCTCGTACAAGATGATGATGAAGGCCATGAACATGTAATTTATTACCTTAGTCACAATCTCCTCATTGCTAAGAACCATTATTCTCTTGTCGAGAAGTTGGGTTTGGTTGTTGTTCAGGATGTTGAGTAGCTTCGACATTATATTCTCCTCCGCACTACAACTGTGATTTTCGATTCAAACCTCATGACTTATTTTCCAACTTGTCAGTTTCTGGGGGGAAGATATTCCAAGTGGATTGTCATCCTCCAAGAATTTGATTTGGTGTTAACTACTGTAAAATTGAATAAGTCACTTGTATTTGTGAGTTGATTTTTTCTTTTCCCTCTACTTACCTTCCTACTGGTGTTGATGAGCAGTTACCCAATGAGACTCTCTTTCTGAATAGCACTCTAAATCCTTGGTACGGTGACATCATTGTGTATCTCCAAACTTCTACCATCCAATTTGCGTTGTCCAAGGATGATCACCGATGCATTCAGCATCAATCCCAACCTTACCGCATCATTGGGGATACTTTACACCACGGTGGTGTTGATTCAGATCTTCGGCGATGTTGAACTCTCGATGAGGCTAAAAGAGTCTTAAATGAATGCTATTCTAATGCATGTGGTGGTCATTTGTATAGCTATGCCACCTTGGTTACAACAAGAATGGAATCCTTAAAGCTGGAGGGTCATAAGTAACTAGCACCAAGGATCTTTTGAGCAGTGGCATAGCCATATAGATGATGACCACATACACCAAAATGGAATTCATTTAAGACTCTTTCATCATCATTGAGAGTTAAACATCACCAAATAACCGAATCAACACCAACGTGGCATAAAGTATCCTCAATGATGCGGTAAGGTTGGGATTGATGTCGCATGCATTGACGATCATCCTTGGACAATGAAGACCGGAAGGTAGAATTTTGGAGATACATGTTGATATCACCATACCAAGGATCGAGAGTGCTAATCCGAAAGAGTCTCATTGAGTAACTGCTCATCGACATTAGTAGGAAGATAAGCAAAGGGAAAAGAGAAAATCAAATCAGCAAATACAAGTGACTTCTTCGATTTGGCAGTAGTGAACACCAAATCATATTCCTGGAGGATTACAATCTACTTGGAATATTTTCCCCCAACAATTGACGAGTCAGAATATAAGTTATGGGGTTGCAATTAGAAATCATGATTGTAGTCCGGAGGAGAATATAATGTCGAAAGAACTCAACAATCTAAACAACAACCAAAGCCAACTTCTTGACATGAGCATAATGGGTCTTAGCATGGAGGAGATTGTGACTAAGGTAATAAATGACATGCTCATGACCTTCGTTGTCATCTTGTACTAGAACCATGGAAATAATGCTAGAAGCTGCAACTAGATAGAGGAAACAATCACGATGACAGTTCAGAGGGTGAAATAAAGGAGCATTAATGAGAACAACTTTCAAGTCATCAAAATACTTTTGGGTAGTATTATCCCAATGAAATGGAGTTCCTTGCTTAGGTGATCGAGTGAACCCTGAAGCTAGCTAAACATAGCTAGGCACGAAGCGACGAAGGAAATTCGCTTTCCCTTGCAGACTCTGTAATTGATGCAAGAAAGAGGAAGGGGGTAGATTAACAATAGCCTCGACTTTTAGAGGATCAAGATAAATACCATCCTTCAAAACAATAAAACTAAGGAGTCATCCAGACTCAATGTAGAAGACACACTTATGCGGATTAAGCCGAATGTTATAATGTTGATAACAAAGAAAGATTTGTCGAAGGTGATCAGGATGGTCACAATACTTACGTGAATGAGCAGGAATATCATCCAAATAAGGTTGAATGATGTTTTTAATGTCATGAAAAGCATAATGCATCACCCATTGGAAAGTAGTCCCATCATTCTTAAGGCCAAAAGGGAGCTTTTTATATGCAAAACTCCCCCATGGACAGATAGAGGCGGTCTTGTGTTGATCAACGAGTGCAATGTTTATCTACTTATAACCAGAAAAACTATCCATAAAAGAGAAAATCTCACTCCCATCACATTCATCTATGATATGGTCTATTAAAGGAGTTGGATAATTATCCTTCGAAGAGGCATGATTAATATCACAATAATCAAAATAGACCCGAATGGTGCCTTTCTTCTTAGTCATGGGTACAATATTGGAACATATGAAGTTTGTTAATCTTGGAACTCGTTGCACACGACAAGAGTGGCAAGACTTTATCTTCTTATTCAAGCAGTACCAAGATGTTTTCACATGGACATATGATGATCTTAAAACCTACGACATATGAATAATCTAGCATGTTATTTAGATTAAGGAAGGGGCCAAGCCTTTTCAGTAGAAGTTGTGAAAGGTACATCTGATGCTTGAGCCATTCATTTAGAAGAAGTTGAGGAAGATGTTGGATGCTCGGATCATCTATAAATTGTAGCATTCAACCTGGGTATCTAATCTGGTCCGAGTGAGGAATAATTCTGTGGAAATACACTTGGGCATAAATTTATGAAATCTCAATCATGCCTTAGACAAAGATAAATACCATGTGGCGTCTATGGAATATATATTGAAGACAATATCAAGGTCAGAGATGTTATATTTTCTTAATGGTTGTTTAGGATACAACCATGTCTTGGTCTTAGATCCTAACAAACTTAAAACTACATTCTCAATGATGTGGGCGACGTTTGCATTTAGAAGAATGTCATTTGGGATAGTTAATGTCAGTGCAACCTTCCAATGTGCAATGGACATCGCATTTCATAGATGAATTGGTTAGAGCCTCATGGTGTATCTTGATGATGTCAAGGTATTTGAAAAAAATAATATTTGACCACCTACACTACTTAAAGCAAATCTTTGAGTCATGTTGAAAATATGGGATATCTCTTAATCCCAAAAAGAGTACTTTTTCAATGTCCAAGGGAAACCTATTAGGTCGTATCATCATGAAGAGTGGAATTAAAGTGGGTACTGAAAGGGTCAAAGCTATTATGAAAATTCCCTTCATGGTAAATAGGAAAACCATGTGGTCCTTCCCAAGGAATATCAACTTTCTCCGCAATTTCATCTCCAATTATGTTCAAATTGTTAAACATGTGTAGGAGATGGTAAGGAATGATGCATTATACATGTGGGACAAAAGGGAAAAGGATGTGTTTTCCCATATTAAGTAAGTTATCACAAAATCACCAACCTTGTACAACCTGTTTTTCAACAAATATTTTCTACTCTATATCTTCACTTATGATACTTCTCTCGCCATTGTCCCAACACAAAAAGATGATCAAAACAATGAGCGGCCAATATATTTTATTATTACCAGCTTAGAAGGACGCGAAATTCATTATCCCACCATTTATAGGTAGAATTATGTAACCTATAGGGTAGTAAATCTCTTCTGGCCCTATCTCTTGAAGAATAATTGCATTATATTTTTTCTTTATCCAGCAATAAGATCATTGTTTTTCCAACAAGAGCTGGGTGATAGAAGAGCGAACTGGATGACTGGTCTACAAGAGTATGAATTAGAATTAAAAATAGTTCACACGATCAAGATCTATGTTCTATGTCGAATAGCAGTGGAAGTGGTGGACACAAAATAAGATGATCCATATAGATGGGAGCACGAAATTGAGATGTATAATGTTCAACAAGATTCCCCCACTACTATTGCAAACTCTTGGTATGCTAATGTGTGCTAGTATTTTAAGCACGACACATTTCCCTCACACTTATCTACATGTAGAAGAAGGTTTTCATATTAAAAGCATTATCTTACTAGTTTGTCCATGGGGTTATTTTTAGAAAGTACCATAATGGATTATTTCTGAGGTGCCTGATAGCACATGATTCAGAGAAAGTTTTGTGTGTTCTCCACAACGGACAAGTTGGGGGACACTTTGTAGGTGAGGAAAAAGCACACAAAGTTATGAGGGCTGATTTTTATTGGCACACATTATTCAAATATGATCATGCCTATGCCCACAAGTGTCTTGTCTATCAAAAATATGCCAGATGAGGAAAGAAGTCAGTCTCCCCATTGCATCCTATCACAGTGGAAGAGCTATTTCAACAATGGGGCATAGATGTCATTGGTGATATTTTTTCACACTTATCAAAACAATACCGCTACATTCTCCCTGTCACATACTACTTCATGTGGTGGGATGAAGCAGTTCTACTGAAGCAAGTGAATGATCAAGAAGTCATCAACTTCCTCAAGTAGAATATCATTTCCAGGTTTGGTGTTCTGACTTCGCTTATTTTTATAATAAAATGTACTTTTCATTGACAATATCATATTACTTTTCATTGGAACATTGAATTATATTGAAACATTTGGCTAATTACTATCTGTAGGGAAATGGTCTTGCTGATTCCAAAAATAAGAACCTCATTTGATCATTAAGAAGACAATTTTATCTGAACAAAGGAACTGGCCATCTACTTTGGTGAAGACCCTGTGGGCTGAATGCTTCATGCCAAAACCATCTCTGAATACCTCTCCATACTTCTTGCTGTAGAAAAAAGAAACCATCCTCCCCGTGAACATATATCTTCTTGCCCTTCAACATTCACAAGAATCCTAGGGAAAGTCATGCTTATTAGTTCAAAGTAGTATAAACACCCTCTGCAAGCTCTAGGAAGAAAGATAGAAAGAAAAAGAAATTTTTTCTCTTCACCAGAGTTGTATCAAGAGGTGGTTAGACAAGAAGTCTATGAGTAAAAACGAATTTAGTGTGGGTGACATAGTCTTGAAGTGGGACAAAGCCCATGAGGACAAAGGGAACATACCAAGTTCTAATCCTTGTGGATCAAGCCATTCATTGTGCCAAAAAATCTTAGCCAATACATATATTGTCTTCAATCACTAGACGAGAATATTGATTGTCTTCCTATCAATGGCCAAGACTTAAATCAATATTTTCAATGATGATATCATGTTGTTCCCTAGCTTATGTACATATGTTATTTTCTTCTCTTCTTATTTGTCTGCTCTTTCCTTCTTCTTTTTTATGTAATTTGTGTGTGGACATGTTTTCTATCTTATTTTTGTGTGGCTGAGTTGAAAAGAGTCATGTGGCACTACAACATTTTGCCAAACTTTGGTCCTCCTTCTTTGTGTTGGTTACATATTTTTGCCAATGATGTTCTGACGAAAAATATGATCTGTTCGTAATGAGAGTTTTGTGTCGAACCATGATAATTATGTTTATTTTGTAAGCCTTATGCTTGCACTAGGTTTTATATGTTTCAGTTTTTTCTTGGTTATCCAATTAGTAGAGGGGGAAAAGGGGAAAAACCTAAACTAGAAAGCCTAAATTCTAGGTCTATATATGATTCTTTGAAGGAACAACCTCTTCTTCTCTCAATAAGTTAGGATCCCTCTTCTTCCCATGAAATAAATAAGTGCCTATGCAAAATCCTATATAAACAACTAAATAAAGGTTAAATAAGAGAAAGGCTTCTTGCACAGAGAGGTGAAGCAAGCAAATCTGTCTGGGTACTATTCAGGCTCCCTGGTAGAAGAGCAATGTTTGTGTTCCGATAGTGAATCCACTATGGTACTGTCCAGGCCCACTGGTAGCGGAGCCACACTAGAGATGAAAAATATACTCTAAAATTCTAAAACTCTTGAACTATACTACCCTTTCTGATTCAAAACATTGTGATATTGTTGATCTTATGTTTGTGTTCAACCGACAAGGAAAAAAGGGGACCATTTTTATTCATATCATAAGTGGGGAATCCAAGGTCTTCTGCATGATTAATTAATACTCCCCCTGAACTAAGACCCAACACGAAAGAGTCAACCTAAACAAAGAAGCTAGAATTCTACCAATGTGTCGGTAAGTGTTGTCGCTACCACAACACCATCCAAAATTTTGGCCTACACCAAATTTCAAAGCTTACTTTGGTCTTCCATACTATCATCACAAGCACTAAGACTTATCACATGTGTTTTCTCTAAGTGTTTTGGTTCAATTTGCAAGAGAACCAAAATTTCATCTTTTCGCATGTTATGTGTTGCATCATGTACATACTATTGTTTTGGTTGTGTCAAGGGGTTATCTCTATTTAAATGATTTTTTCCTAACAGGTAAGGATTTGTCATACTCATTTTCAAAGTTTTAAGCATTGTTGCAAAAGTTTCATCACGATCATCGCAAAGTGTATCTTTGGTGTCACAGTTATCATAAGTTGTTGTAAAGTGATCACACTAAGGGAAGTATTTTTTTCATGTGTTTCAAATTATCTATTTCATGTTGTCGAAGTGTTATAATTTTTTTTATCACAGTCGTCTTATCACTTTTCAAATCAACCTCATTGATCCCACACTTAGTGAAATTATGAAAACCTTCCAACCAATCAACTTAACCTCATTCAACCCTCCTAAATTGTGTATTGTAATGTCTCAACCCACAAGCTAGAAACCTACCTCTTGATAATGTGAAATTTGCAATTTCTACCTCCTAGGATTGTGCACTATAGAGTATCAGAGCTCAATCCTAACCCTGGAGCTCCAAAACTACACAATCCTACCCCCCAACCAAGCCTAAAATATGCATTGTTTAGTCTCATTCCTAAATCCTAGCCCTTAAGTTCTTGAAATGTGAAATTATGCATTCAACTTCCCTCCTTGTCCTCCAAATACTGTGCAGTGGTAAAATTCATCCCTCAAGCCCTCACTCTCTCACCTTGACCTCCACAACTTTATAGTATGATTTCTTAGTCCAGCGTGACCTCTGAATTTCACAGTTTCAAGGCTCAAACTTCACCCCTGACTACCTAAATTCTGTAATTCCATAGTCATTGAGCCTTTCCCTCAACCTTCCACCTGGTTTTGGCTTAGTCATATGATCATCAAGCAACATCTTACACTAGGGGTTTATCGGACTGATGTTGTCTCATCATGAGTAAATTTCAAATCCAGGTACTCTATCATATCATGAGAGGATGATGAATAAGGATATGGAGAAGGGAAACATTCTATATTACACCTTTGTAGTTGAATATTGAAGTTTATATATTAGGAGAAAGGAAATGTACACCAGTTTGCAATCGTAGCTAAAGAACTAATATCATTAAATACTCCTTATCTCTAAGCCATATGGAGGTTGATAGAAGACACATAGCAAGCAAAAAGAAAATGACATGACATTTCCATATCACCATGCATTCCATGTATCAATATCATGTTATGTCATGAGTCATCATATGCCACATCGTTTTTGTGGACTATGTAAATGCCTATGTGAGATTGTATAGTAAAGTGGAATTCTAAAGGGCATGTACAAAATATGAAGAGTCATGTCAAGTTGAAAAGTTATAGAAAGTCAAACAGTCATGAGGGTAGTCAAAGATTCATAAGGGAGGTGAATCATCACCCCTTTGGTTATATATACACCCTCATTGTATGAGAAAAATACTTTTCACCTTGGCTTCTCTTGCAAGGAATCTAAGAGACAAGCTACTTCTTTTGAGAAGAAATAAGTGGCTCTAATGCTCCACTGTTGGAGCTAGTGGTGTTGATTTTACACGTGTCAGAGAAATTTTACTTAATATATGAAGGCTGAGGGCCAACATGTTCTTCATGCATCGATTATAAATATTTGTAAGACTATTGTGTGATTTTTTATGATCTACGTTTATTTTCTCATGTAATAAAGTAGTTGAACTATTTAGGTTATTTTAGTGCTTATCATATTAATAACATGTTTTAATGGGTCCAATTACATTGACATCTTTGTGGACAATTCTGTTGGATGTTAGATGGATCTTTCATGTTCATGTGTGTCTCTACTAGGGTGGTACTATTACCTCTATCTCATAGGCTCACTTTATTTTACGTTCACAGTAGAAGAACCTTGACACACCTATGATTGAACACTCACCAGTCACACTCACTTACTTTTCAAAGGTACATGTGCAGTCATCTCTCTTGCTGAAAGTTATATCCTAGGAAAATCCTTAAGAAAACTGTAATCGGGTCGTATTCTATATGGGGCTCCTATCCCAAATGGCGAGAGGTCTATTTGGGACCACATATTGGGGAGACTCTGTGAATGTTGGTAGGTCCAATAGTGTGAACACATCACTATGAAAATCTATGTACTATGTCACATCTATAGATGATTTCTCAAAGAATACATATATTTATTTCCTTGGGAAGAAATTTGACGTCTTTTAAAAGTTAAAATAGTTTAAGGATCTTGTGGAAATTGAGAGAAATAAGAAAATTAATGTGATAATGATAGATAATGGTGTAGAATTATATGGGAATGAATTTTAATTATGAAATGTGGTATAGCAAGGTAGAATAATACTCCATACATAGCTCAACAAAATGGAGTTGTAGAAAGGATGAGTATGACGTTTACGTCGAAAGAAAGGAGCATGTTGAGCGGTGTAGAGTTGTCACAAGTTTTTTGGTGAACGTAATGGACAATGTCTAATATCTCTTAAAGAGATCAGTCACATTAATGTTGGATGACATGACTCCATGTGGGTATAGACTAGTAAGAAACATTATGTTAAACATCTTAGGGTATTTGGCAATGATTCTTATGTAAACATTCCAAAAGAGAATAAGAGTAAGATGGATAAGTAAGTTGAAAATTGTATCTATATCAGATATAAAAATGTTCTAAAACATTATAAGCTTTGGAACCTAGAAAATAAAAAGGTTGTGTATAATAAAGATGTAGTGTTTAGTTAAATCAAATATGTTTCCAAATGGGATGTCCTACAAAGGGATAAAGAACTATACAAGGTGGATTTTGAATTGATGGATGATGATCAGACTCTATAGAAGACTACGAATTGAAATAAGAAGAACCAAATGCTTCGATAGTGAGGACATCACTTCAATAAAGTAGATAGCCCCAAAGGTATACTCCACTTGATTTCCATTTACATATTTCTTTGTTTATTACGGATGATGATCTTAGGACTATTAGGGAGTTAGTGGTTTTATATGATGGAAAAATATGGGAAAAGGCCATGGTTGCAAAATTGGTAGTCTCAGACAAGAGTGAGGATTGGGATATACTGGAGTTTGTAATTAGAATAAATACCATTAGCAGAAAATGGGTGTTCATGAAAAATATAAATACGGACAGAAGGCTGGAGAAATAAAAATATTCATTAGTACCAAAAGGTTATTCGTAGGTAGAGGGAATTGAATTTGGTAATATTTTTTCTTTTTCTTGCAAGTTAAATTCTATTATATTTATTTTATCATTGTTGTTTCTTTCTCTGAAGAAAACAATTCTACATGGGGATATGGATGACGAAATATACATAGAGTAGCCATAAGCCTTAATTGTGAAAGGAAATAAAAAAATAGTATGTAGGTTAAAAAATTCCACGTATGGGTTAAAGTAATCACCAAAGATGTAGTACCAAAAATTGATATTTATTAGAGCTTGGATTCACAAGGAGAAAAGTATAGCATTGTGTGTACTCCAAATTAGTTGGTGATCATGCTATATATTTTGTATTAGATGTGAATGATGTATCATTGATTGGAAATGATAAGGAAATCATCTGCGAGGTAATAAATTAGACGTGCTCTAAATTTGACATGAAGGGCCTTGGTGTCGTAATATTTTTTTTGGCCATGGAGATTAAAATAGATTATGAAAATAGGAAAATCTATTTAAATTACAGGAATTATATTAAAACAATATTGCATATATTTAACATGTAGGTATGGAAACTGGTGAAGCTTCCTATTCTTGTAGGTGTAATATTATCTACAAAATAGTTTCCTAAGACACAATAAGAGGAAGAAGACATGTCTTATGTTCCATATGCTTGTGTGGTTGAAAGTTTAATGTATGGAGTGGTGTGTACTAGACTATATATTGCACTTATAATAGAAGTACTGAACATATATATGTAGAAACTAAGAAAGGAGCATTTGACAATAGTAAAGAGAGTTTTGAAGTATTTTTTTGGCACTTCTTATTATTGATTGTGCTACCAAGGAAGATTGATATTGGATAGAGAAATAGAATCAATGAGTTATTACAGTTTATAAATACTCTAATAGCCTCTACTATTGATGGTATAGTCAAAATAAACAAATTCATTCTCACTAATATTCAAATATTCTTACAAGATCCATAAGAGAAGATGAAGTTTCTCCAACTTGAGTCATAACTCCAACAAGATCAATTACATCAAAGGAGTCAACATTTTGAACTGGTCCTTATTCAGAAAAAAACATTGCTTGAGTTTTATTCCCATTAATAGCCAATGATTAATCAATGTAATAAGGCCACTTCAAGGGAAAATTCACATGAAGATGCAAATTTTATGCTTGCACTTCCCAAGACAACCATCAGACCTTGGTAAGAAGTCTTTACCAATTCGCACAGAACTAGTCTATGATATGAAAATGAGGTGTATATTAACATTCTCGGCCACCCCAAACCAATCCATTTTAGAGTGGTGGGTTTCTTTAGAATGATTCATCTTCACCTTCTCCACAACCACTTCATATCCATAAATTCCAACATTATGGACATATTTCCCATGTGAAATATTATTGATTTAATCTTCGCCATTGTGAGAATTGTGGAAAACATACTCATCATTTAAAAATATGTTCCAAACACAAGACTCATATAAGACAAAATATTCACCATGCTTGGATCACCTCTTGGAAATGGTTTTGAACAACTAAGAAGATATATTTTACATACTACAGAATTCATTCTTGTGTATTGAATCATATTTTTGTGGAGATAATTTTTTATTCTCACCTTATATATAACAAGGGGAATTCATTCTCAACTAGTAGATTGAAATTTATATTAAGCGAGCATGGGCCATGACCATAACTAAAGCCTTCTACTAGAGCCTAAAACTAGAATCATCTAGACCACCTTTGGTTGGTTCCATTAAAATGACTTGGTTGGTGGGTATCCTTAAACCACAACTGATAGAACAATTTGGCTTCTAGTACCCATCTCATCAGTTTCTGGTCCGCTTTAAACCACTGTCAAGGAGAAATTCCACTTCACAAAAGACTTCAACTTATAACAAGCTCTGGAATTATTCTAGGAACTACTCTAAGCCATGTTCTAGAGTTGGTGGTTGGCCTTAAACCACTAATGGTAGAAGACTTCAAATTCTCCTACCTCATTTTGTTTAACTAAAATTTCAGAGAGCACATCCACACATCAAATTCCACACACTTTTGTATCTTAGCTCTCTTCTTGGACTTACATACACGTGCCTTATTAGTAAGGTGGGGGTTAGTGAATGTTGGAATCATAATGATTTACGGTTATGTGAATTTGGCACATTCACTTGAGTGAAAGGGAAAAAAGCCTCATTGAAGGAAAATAGTCATGAGAAGTCCAAGAGAACTCTTGTGAGATGAAAACCAAGGGTTGGTGAAATTGTGTTAATGTGTACCAAATGAATGAGAAATACATTGTAACACCCCTCCATTGTATGTAAAACTTTGCTAACCTAAGCTAAGAAAAGCTAGGTCTGATGTGTAACAAGAAAATTAAATACTTTATGAAATAAAGAAAATAGTTACTCTCTTGAAAAAATGAAACACCAAGAGATGAGATCCTTTCCAAATCCCATTATTGAATGGGAAGGGATAATTCTTTCATGATAAAATTTCTAGATAGAATTGTAGATAAAGCTTAATGTATTGGGAGATAGATATCCATTAGATTTATTAGTTGTAAAAGTATGTTAATGTATAAGGAGAGCTTCAGCGTAAATCACATGAGAAAAATTTTTCTGCCAACGCGTTTCGAACCAACCAATGTGGTTCATCGTCAGGGCAAGATGAAAATACAGATCTAGCTCATCGATTTAAATAGTCTAAGCAGAGACTCCAACGACTCAAACACTCTAACGGCTACTTAATCATTCAAGAACCCTAGTCAAACGACCTCTAATTAATTTGAAATTAAAATATTATTATATTTTAATATTTATTAATTAATTTATTAATTTATTTAAAATTAAAATATTATTATATTTTAATATTTATTTAATTAATTTATTAAATCTAACCTAAAAATATATGTATATTCTAATATTTTAATTATTGTACCTAATCTTCTAACCGCCCTATTTTATTATTATTGTTATCCTAAATTATAATTAATCTTATTTATAATTAATATATAATTAATTATATAGATGATGGTTAAATAAAATTAATTTAATAATATATTGAAATAATAATGTATTATATATAAGTTAATTATTAACATTATATGTGAAAAATAATAATATATATAATACATACCATAAAAATAATTAGTTAACTAATTTATACTAATATATATAAGACCTAAATAAAATACGAGGGGTTATAAGTATTAATATTTTATAGAAAAAGGTTAAAATTAAATTACTAATGTTATATGTATAAACATAATAATATATATAATTAATGAAATAATAAATATTAATTAATTAATGTATTTAAGTTAAACTATAATGATACTATGTTATGGTTATACTATTAATTAATAAAATACTAACTGAGGGACAATAAATATTAATCGAACTAAATGCATATGAATTTAAACTTATAATGAAGCAGGAGATATTTCCTATTAATCTAAAGGCTAAAAATGACTGCTTAAATGCAATGTCATATGCCTTAATATTGCTATTAATAATATAAGTAATAATATTTGAATAATTTAAGCTCAATTTTACTACATAAAAACAAAAGCGATACTGCCTAAGAGGAGGACAAACCTACGAAGAACAAACGCTGCCAACAATAGGCGAAAACCAGACTCCCCAGAACAAACACATGCCCAACCAGAGAAAGAACCTGGAAGAACCGAGGGGGGAGGAAGAAAACTTAAGACGACAACGCAGGGATCCAATTTCTACTAACCTTCCACCCATCATCTCTGTTGAGATTGATGGGTCTTCGCTCAATTTCGATAGCTTCCCTTAACTTGCGATGATGAAACCGATCCACCCTGGCGATGACTTTGGCCTCTTCTATGCAGACATGATGCTTAGTTTTGTCCACATGCTCTGCAAGAGCTGAGGACTTTATTCTACCATGCCTCAGGTCCGCTGCATGCTCACCAATCCTCTGCTGGATGGAGCGCCCTGTTTCCCCTATATAAGGGGTCCCACAGGAACAAGGAATCAGATAGACCCCTTTCATGTCTTTGGGGTCGACCGGATCCTTAACTGACCTCAGGGAGTTACGAATGGTTCTTAGAGGCCTGAAGGTTGAGGGGATGTCATACCTCCTAAGGATCCGAGCAATCCGATCCGTGGTCCCTTGGATATAAGGCATGTGGACACCTGGATGGCGCTCTTTTGGCTCTTTTTTACAAAAAGCATTATTGGAGGCATTAAGGAAAGCCTTTTGGCCAAGGTGTCTGCTATATCCGTTCTTCGAAAAGACATCGAGAAGGTGGTTTCTCTCCCTATCCAGGTTTTCTTGATCCGAAATCCTGAGGGCACGCGTAGCCAGGGTGTTGAGAACACCCATCTTCTGAGCTGGGAAATGATGGGAATCAGCGTGAAGATACTGTTCCGTGTGAGTCTTCTTACGGAACACCGCGTGAGAGAGAGAGCCGTCCAACCTCCTGGAAATAAGGATATCCAGGAAAGGGAGGCTGCCATTGACCTCCTTTTCCATGGTGAATTTTATGGCAGAGGACAGGCCGTTGAGGTGACCCAGGAAACGATCGAGCTCATCATGGCCATGGGGCCAGATGACATTGGTGTCATCTACATATCTCTTCCACAGCTTAGGAAGGAGGCGGGCCGAGGCTAGAGCCTTGGCTTCGAAATCTTCCATAAAGAGATTTGCAACGATCGGGGAGAGGGGGGAACCCATGGCAACGCCACAGGTTTGTTCATAGAACTCCCCTTCGAAACAGAAGAATGTGGAAGTGAGACATACCTCCACCAGATGCGCGGTGTCCGGATCTGTTAGGCGATGAATCACTTCCATGGCTTCTCTAATGGGAATGCACGTGAACAAGGAGACAACATCAAAGCTGACAAGAATGTCTTCAGGGTCCAGCCTAATGTCCTCGAGAACTGAGATGTAGGACGCAGAGTCCTTCACGAAGGACTCAGTACGGCCCACGAGAGGTTTCAGCTTCAGAGCCAGGAACTTGGCTAGAAGGTAGGTTGGACCCCCGATGGTGTTGACAATAGGCCTCAGCGGGACCCCCTCCTTGTGAATTTTAGGCACCCCATAAATTCTAGGAGCGATGGGGTTGCTCTCAATGACCTTACGGGACAGAGCCCCCACCGAGCTACTCGACTTGATAGCGAGAGCCACAGCCTTGGAGATTTTCTTCAGAGGGTTTTTGGTCAATTTCTTGTAACTGCCACTGCTGTGAAGATGATCCAACATCTTGCTCCGGTAATCTTCTTTGTTGAGGATGACCGTCGCCCCTCCTTTATCCGCCTTAAGGACCACAATGTCCTCATTCTGGTTTAAGGACTTTAAGGCAGCTATCTCCTCTTTGCCGAGGTTCCTTCGAGGAGGCTTAGCCTTCCTAAGGACCACAGCACAATCCTGTCTGATAGTATCCT
Source organism: Pinus taeda (assembly GCA_000404065.3). Taxonomy (NCBI): domain Eukaryota; kingdom Viridiplantae; phylum Streptophyta; class Pinopsida; order Pinales; family Pinaceae; genus Pinus; species Pinus taeda. The sequence continues at coordinate 40,304 of APFE031450114.1, read as the reverse complement.
TGATATTATCAGGCAGATCTCTAATACCCTGCTCCACATCACAAATAATGTCGTCAACAGGGATTTTTCTAGGGGCAAGGGCAAAATTAAGGCCCTTGCTAAGAAGATCAAAAACCGACGGGGAGAGGGGAAAGCTAGAGAGGTTAACCACCTTACTCTTACGCTCAGACGAGGGGGGGGAGACCTTTTTGGAATGGTCTTCTTGCACTCTAATACTCCTAGGGCCCTCAAAGCCTTCCGGACAGATTAAAGCTAAATTAGACTTAGTCCCCCAGGTAGCAGTTGGTAGCAGTTATACCTCCGATCTGGATGATGGCCTGAAAATGGAGAGCGCAACTGAAGAAACATACATCACCATTGAATTCCTGGCACGAAAACATGCAAAATCAACTTAAACTTACCCAATTATGACACTAGCACCTCTGACACTCCAAGGGAGTATTTTTGGCATCTCAAGGTTCTCCACATTCAGGGTTCCATACTCTCTGCCTGGTCAGGGTTCTACCGCTCCTCCAATCCACTATTGCTGGTCAAATGGATTTGAAAGATTTTTTATAAGTTTCGAGGGCAGAATTTACAAAGAGGTCATTTGTCCCAACGATGGGTGCGCTAAGTATGGAGTGGGTGGTTGGGGGTTCCAACCCCACCGACCCCCAATTGGAAAGCGGGTTGGTTTTTTTGTAAATGCCATTTAAATTTTAAATGGTTTGTTTTGGGGGCGCCTAGGAGGCGGGCCAGGCAGGTTTGAGTGCCACCGCCCTCAAAATATTGACATATGTCATGTAATGGAGGGGTGGTGGGTCACCTTTGGGGCCCTCCCACCAAATGTTTATATATACTATATATATATATATATATATAGTATATGAGAGAGAGAGAGAGAGAGAGAGAGAGGAATTGTAGGGTGTGGGGACCCACCACCCTGAGTCTTTTGATTTTTCTATTTTATATATGATATGTTGACTAGTGGGGTGGGCGGGTCCAACAGGCCATATTTTTTTTTTAATTTTTTTTCTTTTTTACAACAACTTGTCTATTTTTAATTTTTCCGAAAATAAGGGTCATTGGGTATTTAACTATTCGACAAATTTTTTGATTTCTGGTGGCCAGATTCCATGTGCCGGGTCTTTGCCAATTCATTGCCTCAAGCCTACGACTTGTCAAAGTTTGACCAAAACTTTGACTAGCCATAACTTGACCATACGAACTCAGATTTGAGTGTCGTTCACACCATTGGATCATGGCGATGAGAACTACGATTTGGTTCTAGTTTCGCTTTGATCTAATGAATTTGATTTTTGAGTTATTTTCAAGGCCACCTACTTTTCTAGATCCTCCTGGATTATTCAACTCAACGAATGTCTTCTATTGGGACTTGAACTAGGAAAACTTTTCTTTCACTCTGCCCTTGGTAATCTAACTCAAAGGAAATCCCAACACGAACCTCTGATAAAAATTTAGGAGGCCCAAAAAGTTGTGAAGCTTTGTTAGAGTGGTCGGGCTGGCCAATCTCGAATGACTTCGATCTTAGCCAAATCCACATGCACTCCTTGATCATCTATGATGTAACCTAGATATTAGACCTGACTCATGCAAAAGGTGCATTTCTCCAAGTTGGCATACAATTTGTGTTGCTGTAGGGTTTTAAGGACATGCTGAATGTGTTGTAAGTGCTCTTCCCAACTCTTGTTGAATATGAGGATGTCGTCCGAATAAAAAACCACAAATGAGTTGGTGAAGGGCCACAAGATGTCATCCACCAACTTCATAAAAGTAGCAGGGGCATTTTTCAGTCCGTAGAGCATGACCAACCATTCAAAAAGGCCTTCCTTCGTTTGAAGGTAGTCTTTCATACAAATATGGGCTCTATTGGAACCTGGTGATAACCAGACTTCAGATCGATCTTGCTGAAATACTTAGCCCCGTTGACCTAGTTCAGAAGGTCAACACTTCTTGGGATTAGATACTTGTTCCTGACAATGATTGTTTTAGTGTTCGATAGTCAATGTAGAGCCTCCAGGTCCCATCCTTCTTCTGGTCAAGTACAATCAGGCCCCCACAGTGTGAGCAACTTGGTCACATGTGCCCTTTTTGTAGCAACTCTTGAATTTTCTGCTTGATCTCTTCATTTTCTAGAATGGATTGACAATATATCATCCCATTAGGTAGGGGTGCTCTGGGAGTCAGATCGATTGAATGCTTGACCTGACATGATTCAAATTGGATCCATGAAAATTATCAAAGTGCCATGACTGTATCAAATCAAGACAGACTTCGAATTTATGAACAAAGAGCTATCAGGAAGACCTCTGGACAGTGGCAGTTTGCAGTAAGCAAGGAATGACGAGGACCTCGGTCAAAGCGTGCTGACCGAGGCCCATGGAGAACGGTAGGGGGAAAACTGGTAGTTAGGAAGCCCGGATCGGGAAACAGAGGCCATTTCTGATTAGCGCTAATCACGCATCGCTAAGAAAAACCCCTCGAGAAGGAAAAGCCCTGAGTGCTTAGTCGCATAGGAAGCCAGAAAACCGTGGGGAAAGCGCTAAGGTGAAAGGCGGGTCCCGCACTCCAACACCGACGGAATATCAAAGGCATATTTGGCAGTAAATGGATTTGGGACGAGAACGAGCGATTCCATTCATCGCACGATGCGTGTTCGGTGGATGAGAGAGAAAACCACCTCTCATCGCGGGCTAACAGTTGAGCAAGTCCACTACGCGATAAGAGCGAACACCATAGGATCTGGGGGCTCCAGATCTAACGGCGGAGATTACGCCCGATGGAAAACCAGATTTGACAGGGGAATTAAGCCACGAGATATAAAAGTGTGAAGTCTGATTTGACCACTGAGTTGGCAGATGAATCATTTCACAACATAACCGAAATACCGAACCATTGAGGAAGAGTTGGCGCAGTTCGTGAGAGGACAAGTGGCCACTTCCCTGTGAGATGTTGGCGATGATGCAGAGGTAGGGAACTCCAAGTGAACAACAGTTGGTGATCCGAAGGGGCGGAAGAGGAAGCGAACAGTCAAGGACAAATTGGCTTTAAGCCATGAGGAGACGGAGAACAGTGAGAAGAGAGGAAGAACCAAAGAAGAACAACAGTGAATGAAAAGAGGAAAGAGATAGTGAAGCAAGAGGCAGAAGAAAATAGAAAGCCGAGCTGACCCACAACATAAGGCATCATCGAGCAGACAAAAGGCTTGAGAGGTTCAAGCAATCCCTGTGAGGATCTGTCAGGAACTGAATACCAGATTGGACTCCTCCCCTTAAAGACCAGAGAGGTAAAGACTTTGTAAGGAAAGAGTCTGTGCACTCTAGTGGCTTGGGGAATCCAAGAAACACCCTACTAAGCATTATCTATTTCAGGAGAATCAAATTGAGCTCCTCATTGTAAAAAATTTGCTTTAAAGACACAAAAAAGGAAGGCCACCATTGAATGTTGGACCGGAGATGTAGCCCTGGACAATAGGGTGAACTCCTTGTTAATTTGTTGTGTTCTTGTATTTGCTTACTGTGTTTCTCTTACTATTTTCCATTTTCCAATGTCTATGTATTTTGCAATCTGATCGATCCGTTGCCTAAGATAACATGGACACACACCAGCACATGAGTCTGCAATATTTTCATTCATTAATTATTTAACTGAGATCACTCACAAGTGATTTTCAGATCAAGTGGTATCAGAACTTTAGGCTATTAAGGTTAGACAAGCTTGTGTTGGTTTAGCTATTGAATGCTAACTAGACCAAATCTCAAATTAGCAGAAGGAGAGTTGATTGAAACTAATCCTGAAATTGGGAGAGTCTATCCTCGGAAGATAATGTCAGAGGAAGGTTCTATGGGGCTAGAACCTCAATTCATAGATAATTTCCTGGCCATAAAGTCCCTGGTAGAAGAAATGTATAGGGACTTTAGAAAACATAAAGATGAAGATTCATCAGGCTCTAAACAAGGAAAAGGAGAAGATGAATCACATTCCATGGCCACTCAAAAGGCAAAGGGAAAGGAATGCTTTTTGACACCCCCTAATAGTCCTGAACACAAAAAGAAAGCATCTTTGATAAAACTAGATGTTAAATTTGATTCACCTATATATGATGGAGAGTTGAATGCAGAAAAGCTGGACAATTGGATTAGAAAAATTGATGTTTATTGTAGAGTACAGAATATTGACTCAGACAAGAGCAAGATTCAGCTGGCAAGCCTACGCCTTGGAGGCACTACCTTGGTTTGGTGGGAAGGTAGGACCCAAGCTGACATGAAAAGACATGGTAAGACTATCTTTGTCTGGAGTGAATTTGTTTCTGCAATAAAAAAGCAGTTCTATCCATTGGCCTACATGCAGCAAGCCATGATGAGCTGGAAAACTCTTCGACAGTTGAAGGGAAAAGTGTGCAAGGGTACACTCAAGAATTTAGAAAGAGAGCATGATCTAGCAATCTCATTAGACTCACTTGAGACTCTGTTGAAGTACAGTGGTCCTCTACACAGCTACATGAGGCACAATATCCTCATGTTTTAATCCCACTAGTATAGATGAGGTATCTGTACAAGCTACTCATCTAGAAGCTAGAGGAAAGAATGGAAGTCCAGAAGTTAGGGGATCATCCCAACCCACTACAAGCAAGAATAAGGAGAAAAGAAAGCAGAAATGGAAAGCAAGGAAGGCTAACACTGCACATAAAAGCAAGGCTTCATGCACTCACTGTAAAAATGATGGGAATGATGATGAGCACTGTTGGATTCTGCATCCAGAGCTGAGACCTAAGGAGTTCGAGGGCAAGAAGAAGAAGACTGCTACAACTATTCAAAAATATTTGGGGTCAAACTTAGGAGATGAAACAACCATTGCAGCCATAGGTATAAGAGGTAAGAATTCTGAAGCATCTACTAGTAATTCTGCACAATCTACTATTAATGAAGAAAATGAGAGAAAAAGACATGAACTTTTTCATATTCTACTTATTTCCAAACATCAAAAGATTGATCATTTGTTCGATAGTGGCTCACAAGTAAATTTAATTTCTGAAGCAATTGTAAAGAAGTTGGGTTTAGTAACTACACCTCACAAGAAACCATACCCATTAGGATGGTTAAATGATAAATCACAACTACAAGTGACTAGACAGTGCAAACTCAAGTTTTCTTTTGGGTCAGTATTTGTAGATGAGGTTGAGTTAGACATAATTCCTTTGGATATATGTGGAATTGTTTTAGGAAGTCCTTACTTGTATGATAGAAAATCTCTTTTATATAGAGCTGAGAACAAGTATCTACTTGTTAAAGATGGAATCAAATACTTTGTAAGAGCTCATAAGCTCAAGAATAATTATACTCTCATAAACTCAGGGCAGATGAAAAGAATGATAAATTAATGCAAACAATTCTTACTGATGGTTGTAAAGGAAAAGAAACCTGATAAAATCAATGTATTTGAGGGCTGTAATGCTAAATAGCAAGCTGATCTAGAAAAGGTTGTTTCAGAGTATAATATCTTGTTTCAAGAACCTAAAGGTCTGCCACCTGTTGTGGCCACCAACAACCCCCCTCCTTATGAAGTATTATTGCTAATACTAAATATGTCAGGACCCTCAAAAAAATTAGTTAGTGTTACATTTTCTTTTTTGAAACTTACGGCATCATGAACTTAGGAAAATACCTTGAAAAATCTAAAAAACCTAAGTTTCATAATGAAGAAAATTAAATTTACTCCTTAAAGGATATCGCATCGCGCAAAGGATGATAGGATACACCTTCAAAGGAGTTAAAATGAAAAAATGCGAGAATGCGACGCGAAACCTCATCACATTGCATATACTGAAGACACACTCACATTGAAAAACTTTAAAAAATCACGCAAATATCACATGGATTACACAAGAATTATAACGATCTGCGATATTGCGATATTGCGATACCATGATACTGAGATACTGCGATCTGCGATAAAAACAGCACGTTGACATTGGGACATTGCGATCTGCGACATCACAAAGCAAAAACGCGAGACCCCTCCATCACAGTTGGTTCTGGCTCATTGTTCGAGAAATTTTTTTAGCCAAGAGTTGGTCATGTATTTTAATGCGAATTAATGAGTTATTGCTAGTTGTTAATGAAGTAGGGTGTTGTGTTTTTCGAAGAAATAGCTCACGTAAGGTGGCATGTCTTGCATATCTTCAGCATTTAAAAGTTTCCTGTTATTAGTCCTTTATCATTACTTCCACCTCAATGTAAACTGCAGGAAAGAAGGACGAAGAGTTATACAGGGCATTACGCAGAAAACAATGAGGAGGGAAGGCAGTGCTCCAATGAACATTTCGGAAGGCACACTTAATCCATTCAATGAAGAAAAAGAGCCACAGAACTCTTTGGAGGCATCTATCACAGATTTCTCATGTATAGTCATGGTTGAATGGATATTGAACGACGTTGATACCAGAAACAAACAGTTTAATTCTCAGGGTCAAGAGCTCACAGAAATACTATTTTTAAAATTTTGGGCTTTATACCGAATGAGAGAAAAAGGCGCAAGAGGCAAAAACCGCATCAGGGAAGCCGAGATCAAGAAATAGAGGTAGTTTCCGATGCGCGATTAGCGCTTAGCGCTAATCGCGCATCGCTAAGGAAAATTGTTCGAAAAGGAAGGTCCCTAGTTACTCAGTCACCTGCGAGCCCCAAAAATTGCAAGAAACCAGTGATAGAAGCAAACTAGAAACAAAAGACTAAAGGAAAAGCAGAAGCAGTCCAAAGGTTAACCAAGTTGAAATGGGATTTTTACCAGACATACATGGTAATAATACATATTCATTGGATTATTCTCAAGCGTATCATCAATTTTACTAAGAAGATAATGCCAGCTCTTGCCGTTTCTGTTTGCTTAACTCAACCAAAGGCGAAAGATAGTCAGCCGACTCTACTCAGAAAAATACCGAATGCTTGCGACATTAAGGAGTAGATTTAGAAATAGTTAGTAGATTTAATTTTAGAATAGTTTTGCTTAGAAAGAGGATGGTCATTTAAACTGAATCTTGAATTTCTGTAAATAAGTTATTTAGTTAGTAGTATTTAAACCCTTCTCATGCATTTAGAGAAGGGTCCAGAAATTTATCAAAAACTTGTCCTCAGAACATGCACTTTTGCACCCTCAGAGGAGATTTTGGTGAATGAATGGAACAGGGTTTATTTGATATTTGCATTTGATATCTGCTACTGATGTTGCACTTTTGTACTCTTGGTAGATGTTGAATCTAAGAGAGATAAATCAATCATTGCTTGAACCTCATGAGTAGGACTAGTTATAAATGGTACTTTTATCTCTTAACCATTTCTGCCTATGTGTTTAAAGTGATATTCAGTTTTTAGTTATTTATATGTTACAGCATGGATGTCTGAGTTATCAGGCACTTTTGTACGGTGATAGCTATTTATTTATGCTTAGTGTATGAATAGCTCATTTATGCGATAAGTTTTCACAACTGTTTCGTCTAACTTCTTATACGAAGTAGTTCATCTTATCGAATTCTTTTCTTATAATAGCTGAATGATCTTTATTACCAGTTATTGTTTGAAATATTTTTAGATCGCATAGAAGAAATATCACACCCCGGGTTAGCATAAATTTTGATGTTTTCTGTTTATTAGAATACAATAGCATAGCATTAGATTAGAATTAGAACAGAAGTATTCCATTTAGAACAGAAATACCCATCTTTCTCACACACACACACTGAATTGGGAAACTGGTCCCATATCCCCAGTTGGACCCGCTATACCAAACGGATAAGGAGTTGCCAACCAAGGTCCAGACGGGGCGGGTATCCCCCTTGTTGTTGACCCGATTTTTGGGGCCTTCAACATATTTGGCGCTAGAAGGAGGGCATGAACTATGAATGGCAAGTAAATCCAAATCAAAATACCAATCTGAGAGTAAATCAGCCTCACCATCTCCCCCGAATTCTCCATTACATTTAAATCCAGAGTTAGAAGTCGCTAGAGCATCAACTGTTGCTACAAATCCTGACAGTTTAGAATAATCTGTTATTGAACCTCCTGAAGTCGAATCTTTGATTCATAAACTTCAGTGATTTTCCATCTCCCCTCAAAGATCTGATAGATCTCAGGGCAGCGTGACTTTGTAGTATAACCCTGCTCATCCCTTGACCAGATTAAAGAGTAAAAAGTTAGGTGTTCGGCCAACCGAATTACCTCTTCCCAAAAGGAAAAGAGCAAGGAAGTCACCTAAAGGGTCCGACAACGAGACTCTTTCATCAACATCACCCATCTCAACCTCTCCATCATGAAGTCAACCATCTACTCCTCCACCTGAGACCATTATCAATCCATCCAGTGGAATCCCTACAACTCCTCCTCAATCATCTGTGATCATAATCACCTCATCTTCCCAACCACAGGGATCATCTTCTACAAATCTCCCTATTAGCAGTTCAGCAATGGCCCAGTCTCCATGGAACAACCTTGGGGCAGTCTTAATTCCTGCACCCTTATGTCAAATATCGGCCCATCCTGAGAAATGGCTGCCTAAGTTCAATCCCAAGGTAGGCATGCTAGCAGAAGAGCACATAAACAACTTTATGCTATCCATCAACCTCAATGGGGTTACTAATGAAGATGCTATTGTTTGACTGTTTCCTTATACCCTACAAGGAACAGCCAGATTGTGGTATTTTTCATTACCCTCTGGATCTATTACCAGTTGGGACATCTTCCAAGACCAATTTATGACCAAGTTTGGTGACGACAGGTCTACGGCAATGTTAATCAACGACCTATCAAACCTTAGAGCTGAATCTAGAGAACCTATCAAAGACTTCAATCTACGTTTCAATAAAATTCTAAACAAAATTCCTACTGCTTCCCAGCCCAGCAAGGAAGTGCGATGTGAATGGTATATCACTGCACTACCATCGAACATAACAATCTTCGTGGACAGGGCTAATACAGCAACCCTAGCCGAAAACATGAAAGAAGCCATAGCAGTAGAGAAACGTATAATAGCTTTAGAAAATAAATCTGTGATAGAAGAATGGAAGTCTAAGAAGGTCACCTTCAAAGAAGAGTCCAAGAAGAAACAAGCAAAAGATCCATTCGATTTGGAGGGATTGCAAAAAGTTCTGAAGACCATGTCCAATGAGATGGTCGACATAAAAAAGCAAGTAGCAGAAACTTCTTCAAAAAAGCCCTATAGAGCTTTTAAAAGAGGCCTGTCAACAGATTCAAGGCCACCCAATGCTATAACAAGTGCTGAATCTGAGGAAGAGGAAGAGGAAATTGCAACTGAAGGGAAAACCGATGATGAAGAAGTTGTAGAATTACAAGGAATGTGGGATTTTATCCTCCCACAAGAGGAAGATCAAGATGTATTCCCAGTTAACACATGAAGTAGAAATCAATTTGATCCTCCCCAAACTACCCCAAAACCAAAGAGCGCAAGCTTTGCAACAAAGGATAAAGTCGCAACAAAGAAAACGACATCTAAAGCGACTCAAACTAGCCCAGTCCAAATAGATTCACCTACTCCATCTAAAACGTTGATCGTTTTGGATGAAATGGAGTACAATATCATAGAAGACATGAAAAAGACTAGGGCCAACATCACTCTGTACGAATTGAGAAAGCTAAAGCATCAACAAAAGATAATGATGAAAGAATTACATGCTGTGCCAGTTGCACCTTTGCCTTCCGTTGTAATTTCTCAAGCTTCTCAGAACATGGGAAGACCTCCAACTAATACGACTAATAAGATTGATCCAAATGATGTTTCTTTAATTGGAGGTAGAGCGAGATCTCATACTCCCCCTTTTCTCCTTACTTATGAAATTTTTAATAAAAATGTACATAATTGTTTAGTGGATTCAGGTGCTTCATCGAATATTTTACCGAAGTCCATATGCACCAAATTAAACGTTCAACCATAGAAATCCATTGTTCGCATAGTTCAGCTGGATCGATCTCAATTTGAAGTCATCGATGAACTAAATCAAGTAACCATGAGGCTATCATCCAACCCGAAGGTATGTCAAGTTATTGACATCTTAGTCGCTGATATCCCTGAATTTTATGGCTTAATTCTTAGCAGGGATTGGTCAGAAAAACTACATGGATACTTCGCAACTGACTGGTCGCACATGTGGCTGCCTTACAATGGTAAGCCAAATCAAATAAAAGTTGAACGAGAATTACATCAGAAGTACATAGTAATGGAGTTAGAGGGGAAAATGAACCAGTAGCATATAACGGTAGCATAATTGGTAACTACTCAGTGGATTCTTTTCTCAGCAATTTTAATGCTCATACGTCCCCTTATTTAGAACATTCCAATTTGTCCCAAGTCGAAAATTTTTCTCAAACAGATAGTTTAAAATGTATCAATTTTTTAGATAAACCTGTAAATAAATCTTTGTTTTGGAAATTATTTTTTGATGGTTCTAAATCTAACAAAGGAGCAGGAGCAGGATGCATGCTAATTAGTCCAGGAGGAGACAAAATCATGTTAACATGCAGGCTCGAATTTGATTGTACCAACAATACAGCAGAATATGAGGCTTTAGTCCAAGGGATGTACAAAGCAATCAGGCTAGACATAAAGTACCTCCAAGTCTTTGGAGATTCTGAAATTGTAGTCAGACAAGTACTGAATACTATACATTGCTTGTCAGGTCATTTAAAACATTATCAATCTTTAGTTCAAGATCTGACTGAGCATTTTATAGCATTCAATATTTCATCAATTCCTAGACTCCAGAATGCAAGCGCTGACCTTTTAGCTAACGTAGGTTCTAAGCTCATTCCTTCAGAATATTTTAGTCCAGATAGATTCTCAACAGCATTAATCTTTAGACCTTCTATTCCTGACAACATCACAAATTGGAGAATATTCAATGATGATCCTGATATCATAAATTTCTTTACTTCTGAAGGATCCTACTCCAACCAAATAATCGACGAAGATCAACACAATCGACAATTACAACAAGATAGCACTAACAATACTATACCTAAATCAGTGGTCAAGTGAGAAGACCTGTACGATTTGAAAGATTTCTTTAAAAGGTCTACCAATTCGAAGCTCCAAAGTTCGACTTTGAATTATGAATTGGTAAACCTAGGAACCGATGCCAAACCCCAAAACATAAATTTAGGCCTTGGCCTAGCACCCTAAGAAAAACTAGCATATATACGCCTTTTGAGACAATACAAAAACGTTTTTGCTTGGAATTATGATGAAATCAAAACATACGACACTTCTATCATCCAACATACTATTCCAATGACTGATAACGAAAAACCTGTCCAACAAAAGTTGAGAAAGATTCATCCCAACTTAGAAAATCAGATAAAAATCAAGCTTAATAAGTTGTTGAAAGCCAAGATAATATTTCCCGTCAGACATTCTAAATGGGTCTCCAATATGGTACCTGTTAGAAAGAAAAACAGAGATATTAGGATTTGTATTGATTTTCGCAATCTTAACAAAGCCTGTCAAAAAGACAATTTTCCCTTACCACCTATGCAGCAGATATTGCAGGTAGTGGCAGGCTCAGAATTAATGTCTTTCTTGGATGGATTTTCAGGATACAATCAAGTTCTGGTATATCCTGATGATCAATTGAAGACCACATTCAGAACTAAATGGGGCACATATGCATATAGAATATGCCATTTGGTTTGATTAATGTTGGTGCCACATTCCAGAGAGCCATGGACATTGCATTTAAATGTTTAGTCAATAAATCTGTAGTAATTTATTTGGATGATATAACCGTGTACTCTAAGAAACAAGGCGACCATCTCAAAGACTTGAAACAAATCTTCCAACGATGTTTAAGTTACGGAATTTCACTTAACCCAAAGTACTTTTTTCGCATTAAGTGAAGGGAAACTTCTAGGATTCATAGTGTCAAAATCTGGAATTCACATCGACTCTGACAGAATCAAAGAAATTTCTGAAATATCCCTACCTCATAACAAAAAATCCATGCAATATTTCCTTGGTCAAGTCAATTTTGTAAAGAGATTTGTTCCAGATTTTTCACGAATCGTATCTCCTTTACAAACCATGATAAAAAAGAACTCTAATTTTAAATGGGGCCAAGATGAACATGAAGCGTTCAACCTGATCAAACAGGCTATTATTAATGCTCCATCTTTAGCAACTCCGAATTTTTCAGATCCTTTCATTTTATACACATTTGCCTCAGATAGGTCATATGCTGCGATACTCACTCAAATGAATCAAGAAAAGGTGGAAGCACCAATTGCTTTTTTCAGTTCAAATTTGCAGGATGCTGAATTAAATTACTCATATGTGGAGAAACAGGCTTATGATGTTTTCAAAGTGATAAAATACTTCAGACCTTTTCTACTCAAAACCCATACCAAAATCATAGTACCGTTTCCAGCGGTAAGGAATCTTCTAGTACAAAAGGATGTGGGTGAGAAGAGGGACAATTGGGTAACTGCCTTA
>APFE031450114.1:14994-26158 GCA_000404065.3 Pinus taeda | reverse complement strand
AAATTGTAGAAGTCTTAGGTCCATCGACATTTGTGTTACAGGATTTAGCAGGTAAAAGAGACTCTTTGCCTGTCAATGAACAAATTCTTCAGAAATATTTTCCATAGAAGATTATTCTTCTATTTTTATAGAGTAATAGTTTTTCTTTTTCATAATAAAACCAGTTGTGAATGGTTACATTAGGAATTTACGAAAAAGACACCAACTCTCTTTCAGATTTTGATTTTTCGCTTGTATAAATAGAAAATCTTTTGGAAAATTGATCTTTATTTTTGAAAGATACAGTTAAAGACTCTAGCCTAGATATGAAACTAGTTTCAACTTCATAAATTTTGATGAAAATAACCTTTAGTGAAGAAATTGTTTTATATCAGTGTAATGAAAGGTATCAATAACAAAATAAAGATTCTCTGTAGAACAGTTACTTCCAAAAACTCTATCATTGTCCTCCAAAGCTCTCTAAAGGAAACAATGACTTCCTCCCTACTAAGGAAATCACAACTTTCAGAGGAACAATCAAAGGATACACTTAATCTTGAAGAATGAGAGGTCTCATCACGAGCCGGCTTATCATAATCATAGATATTATAACTTGCTGACCTTTCCAAATACTGCATACCACAACAGGGCAATGACTCAAGATTGTTACAATCAAGAGGCAAGGGGTCTCATCATGAGCCAAATTGTTCAACAAAGTTATAAATCGAGTGAATGACTGTGTCATAAATTGGCTACCAAACCAAGATATTGTTCTTTAAGGATAAAAAAGAAAATCAAAGCAATAAGTGTGGATGTGGATTCTTCTTTCAGAGTTGTAGGTTTCTTTAAGTAGGATACAGGATCATTGTTGGGTAATAGGTAACCCTGTCGAGGCTATAAATGCCTACTGGTAGCAAAATCTCTACCTACGACAAATGAGCATATTTAAAACTGGTCTACAGAGAAGACTTTGTTTTATCTTTACAGACCAAGTAGTGACTGATGTAAACACAAGGACTAACTTGAGGAAGAAAATAATCAAAGTTGAAAATAGCTGAAGCAAAATGTCATTGACAGGTTAGAGCATAATGTACTTTATCTTTCCATAACAAAGTTTAATTTTCTGAAAATTTTTCTGTTTTGGAAGCTGAAAAAATCAAATAGAAACACAGAGATAACTGGTTCTTCCAAGTGAATTGCCAATTATTGTGGCCACCAACAACCCCCCTCCTTATGAAGTGTTATTGCTAATACTAAATAAGTGGGGACCCTCAGTAAAAATCAAAAAATTAGTTAGTGTTATATTTTCTTTTTAGATAAAACTTACAACATCATGGACTTAGGAAAATACCTTGAAGAAATCTAAAAAACCTAAGTTTCATAATGAAGAAAATTAAATTCACTCCTTAAGAGATATCGCACTGTGCAAAAAATGATAGGGTACCTTCTAATGAGTTAAAATGATGAAAAATGCGAGATTGGGACGCGAAACCTCATCGCATCGCATACACTAAAGAAACACTCACATTGAAAAACTCTAAAATCGCCGATATGTGATATCGCATATCGCGCATCGCAAAAATCACATGAATCACACATAAGGATTATAACGATCTGCAATATTGCGATATTACAATACTGCTACACTGTGACACTGTGATACCACGATACTGAAAAGTTGCGATGTTGTGATATTGCGATACTGCGACCTTGCGATAAAAAATAGCACGATGAAATTGTGATTTGCGATACAGCGATCTGCGATATCGCAAAGAAAAATCACAGGACTTCTCCATCATAGTTTGTTCTGGCTCATTATTCGAGAAATTTTTTTTAGCCAAGAGTTGGTCATGTATTTTAATATGAATAAATAAGTTGTTACTAGTTTTTAATGAAGTATGGTGTTGTGTTTTTCGAAGAAATAGCTCACGTAAGTTGGCATGTTTTGCATATCTTCGGCATTTAAAATTTTTCCTGTCATTAGTCTTTTATCATTACTTCCACCTCAATGTAAACTGTAGGAAAGAAGGACGAAGCGTTATACAGGGTAGTATGCAGAAAACTATGAGGAGGAAAAACAGCGCTCCAATGTACATTTCGGAAGGCACACCTAATCCACTTAAGGAAGAAAAAGAGTCGCAGAACTCTTCTGAGGCATCTATCACAGATTTCTCATATACAGTTATGGTTGAATGGGTACTAAACGATGCTGATACTAGAAATAGACAATTTAATTCTCAGGGTCAAGAGCTCACAGAATCACTATTTTTACAAATTTTGAGCTTTATACCGGATGAGAGAAAAAGGTGCAAGAGGAAAAAAACGCATCAAGGAAGCCCATGTCAAGAAATAGAGGCAGTTTCTGATGCATGATTTCGCACATCGCTAAGAAAAATTGCTCGAAAAGGAAGGCCCCTAGTTACTCAGTCACCTGCAAGCCCCCAAAATTGCAAGAAATAAGCGATAGAAACAAACTGGAAACATAAGACTAAAGGAAAAGCAGAAGTAAGCCAAGGGTTAACCAAGTTGAAATGGGATTTTCACTAGGTATACATGGTAATGACACATAGTCATTGGATGATTCTCAAGTATATCATCAATTTTACTAAGAAGATAATGCCAGCTCTTGCCGATTCTATTTGCATAACTCAACCAAAGATGGAAGACAGTCAGCCAAATTCACTCAGGAAAATACTGAATGCTTGCAACATTAAGGAGTAGATTTAGAAATAGTTAGATAGTAGATTTAATTTTAGAAATAGTTTTTCTTAGGAAGAGGATGGTCATTTAAACCGAATCCTTAATTTTTGTAAATAAGTTATTTAGTTAGTAGTATTTAGACCCTTCTCATGCATTTAGAGAAGGGTCCAAAAATTAATCAAAAACTTGTCCTTAGAACATGCACTTTTGCACCCTCAGAGGAGGTTTTGGTGAATGAATGGAACAGGGTTTATTTGATATTTGCATTTGATATCTGCTACTGATGTTGCACTTCTGTTCTTAGTGGATGTTAAATCAAGGAGAGATAAATCAATTGTCACTTGAAGCTCATGAGTAGGACTAGTTATAAATGGTACTTTTATCTCTTAACCATTTCTGCTAAATGTGTTAAAGTGATATTCAGTTTTCAGTTATTTATATATTACAGCATGGATGTCTGAGTTATCATTTGGCACTTTTGTACAGTGATAACTATTTGTTTATGTTTAGTGTATGAATAGCTATTTATGCGATAAGTTTTCACAACTGTTTCGTCTACTTCTTATACGAATTGTTCTCTTTATGATTCCTTTTTTATGATAGCGAATGATCTTATACAGTTATTGTTTAAATCTTTTTAGATCGCATAGAAGAAAGATCACACCTCGGGTTAGCATAAATTTTGATGTTTTTTTGTTTATTAGAATACAATAGCATAGCATTAGATTAGAATTAGGATAGAAGTATTCCATTTAGAATAGAAATACCCATCTTTATCAAACACACACACTGAATTGGGAAACTGGTCCCATATCCCCAGTCGGACCCGCTATACCAAACGTATAAGGAGTTGCCAACCAAGGTCCGGACTGGGCGGGTATCCCTCATGTTGTTGACCCAATTTTCGGGGCCTTCAACACATTCTTGGGAAGGAAACAATTGTCCACATAGACCACTGACCCCTTTAGTTCCTATAGACACAAAGAAAGTTACAGAATGATCACCATCAGAAATGGTCCACATACCTATGACATATTCCATTTGAAAGTTAAGTACAAGAAGGGAAGCACCAATAATGTTGCATTTTTCCTCAGCCGACCACTAGTCATGGCATTGATCACTGTGCTCGACCCTTGTGGACATGATACATTAGAATGGCCACATCTTTACAAGAGTGATCCATAATTCGACACCACATCCCAAATGCTCCTAGAAGGTAAGTAGGTTCTAGATTTTCACCTCCAGGTTGTGCTATTATGCCACCTAGGACACCTCTATGTACGTTCAAGTGAGCATGCTAAGATGATTTGGGAGCTGCACTATAGTCGTGCCATTGGAAATTTTGGGGTAGAAAAGATAATGGCAGTGCTGCAAAAATATTTTTATTGGGCAAACCTTCGACAAGATTTTAGGAACTATGTCAAATCATGCACTTCCTATGCCATTTCCAAACCTACAATCAAGAATCAAGGATTGTATACTCCTCTAACTACTCTTAGTCATCCTTGGGAATCCATCTCCATGGATTACATGTTGGGCCTTCCTTCTACCAAGCATGGCAACAACTGTGCTTTCATGGTTGTCAACAAATTCTATAAGATGGCCATTTCAGTGGCTTGCAAGAAGAGTATCTTAGTAGAATACACTGCCAAACTCTTCTTTGAATGAGTGTGAGTACACTTTGGGATCCGATAGCACATTATCTCATATTGGAACAACAGGTTCCAAAGTGCATTATGGTCAAGCCTTTGCTCGCTTTTGGATACCAAGCTCACTAAGTCCACAACCTTTCACCCCCAAACTAATGGCAAAATAGAGGTCATCAACGGGATGATCATGCACATCCTGTGAACGTACAAATCGAAGCACCCATGCACATGGAATGAGAGCCTCCCCTATGTCCAACATAGCTACAATAACGCTCTCCACAACGCAATTGGCCATATCTTCTTTCAGGTGGGATTGAGATTCTAACCACTATGTCCCATTGATGTTTCCATACCATTTGCATCTACTGAGGCAGATTCATCTCATGTTGAATATGAAGTTGACAGGGCTAACAACTTCATTGAGCACATCCATCAAATCCACCAATAGGTTAGTAACATATTGGACAAAGTAAATGCAAAGAAAAAGTAGTGTTATGATCAACATCAGGTGCTATACAAATTCTAGGTGGGTGACAAAGTTTAGTTAAATTTGCAGAAGGAGAGCCTTGTTGGGCCCCATCGAAAGATTTTTCCACTTTCATATGGGCCTTACACCATTGCTAAGGCCATAGGGGATAATTATTTTGAGCTCACTCTTGGCTTAGTGGGTCCTAACCCAGGTTCAAAGTTAGTTTTTCCAAACAAATCCCTACACTACTAGCCCTTTCAGCATCACTCCGTGGAGTGTGGACTGAAATCTCACTCGAGGCAGTATGGGGGGATGTTGGAACCAAGTTTCTACATCTAGAGATTAGTGTAATGTATTTATGCCCTACACTTGCCTTCGTGCAAATCGATAATCCCTTAGGGTTTATCGATATAACCACCCTTAATAAGCTCTTATACCTTTGCAAATGTTCATGACCGTCTTTCGTGGACCTTAAATAGGTGAATCAACCACTTACACACCTCTGTGATTACTTTGAATCCCATGTTTTACCCAGATCAATGTAAGCGTTGAGAACTTTAACATGCAATAAGATATGCTTCATGTAAATAGTTAATATTAAGTGTGTTCATATAACAACATCAATTATGTAAATTCACGCATCAATATAGTATTACTTCATAACCCGTGATTCATTACAACGTAAAAGCGTATTCATTCATAACAGAAGTAAATGGACAAAACATAGGAATTTCTGGAATAATCTCCTTATTAATACTTCAGTTCTGCTTACAGACTGAAGACTTCCCTATGCACTCAGCTGCAGGGGTCTACGCACTCAGCTACAAACTCTACTCTAAACCTCTGTGCACACAGCTGCAGAGCCTCTCTTCTACTCTAAGACTTCTTCACTCTTTTCTCTACTGACCCATTACATTCATATTCATCCTCTATATCATACTTACACTCTCTAAGATTCTCCTACTTATACAATCCCATGGTCTGCTAACCATGGGTAAATCTGTAAACGTCAACACAACTTACATAAAAGAAGGGTAAAAATCCTTTATGAAACTTTACTATCTACGTACTCTGTGTGCACAACTTGCAGAGAATTTACATTCTATACAACAAAACTTGGGCTTTTGCCCCAAAATTGACCCTAGAGGACCTTATCCCAACAGGCCCCCAACACAAAGATCATGACTCGCCCTCAAGTCTCTCTGGTAGCATGGAGATCTTACCGTGGAGACCTCCCAACTCCACTTGTGCCATTGCTACCTTAGCTGAGCCCTATGTGGCTTCCTGTTTGATCTGCTCCACCAACTTCTCTGTTGCTAGTCCCGTACTGTCTTCCTTGATTTTCTGTTATGTTCTCTGTAGGCTTGCCAACTTCTCCTCAATGTTGGTGGAGATAATGTAGGCTTCATCCAACCAAGGCCCCAATCTGGCCTTAAGGACTACCTCTTTCCTCTGTGCTACTTCCACCTTTTCAAGCAACTATTTTTCCTCATGCAACTTGGCCAATATTTGTGCTATAACAACAATGCACCGTCGCTCTCACTTCATCATACCACTACTGCAATTCATAGGCCTCTGTTTTTAACCTTTGTAGGTTAGGATCTTTTTGCAAAGCCATGACTACCTCCATGGATTGCTCGAAGAGCACGGTGCAATCCACCACCATGGCATCCACTATTGTGACTCCATCCTTTAGAGTGGTTGCACGCTATTATTTGACCTCTGGCAGAGTTGAAGGTTGTGACTTCAACTCTAACTCTCTAATTTTCAGGTTCAGTTCAAACTGAACCTTGGTGACTTCCATATTTTCCTCACGCACACCTGCAACCAACTTCTCGATCTTTGCCTCCAATGTCGCTTCCTTCGGGATATGGTGTTTAGGGATTGTTTTACATACCTCAGTTACCATAGATGCAAGTTGGTCATTCTGCACCTAAACATTCTTTTGGGCCTCCAGTGCTGCTATTCTTTCCATGAACATCTATTCATTGTTGAGTTTGTACTCGTTGATCAAGCTTAGCATGCATTGCTCTTGGGCCTTAACTTCTGCTATCACACCTGCTTGCAGTGTGTGAAGAAACTCATTGGGGAGTGCAGCCAGATTGAGGCCAATATTATTCAAAGTGATGACAATAGCCTTTTCAATGACCACCTCCTCACTCAAAGCTCCATTAGGCAGTGCAACTACCCAGGGATCGAATGATTGAACTATCTCTACTGCGTGAGTGGTACCTAGTGCCAAACTAGTTGGTGTCATGGCTCTTTGTCCTGCACCTGCCTGGATTCTTGTTTTCTAGATCTGTAGCTCACACAAACCTATTTGGATGATGCTCAGTGCCTGATTTTGTTGTTGCTCAAATTGCTGCAGTAGTTCTTCTATTGTATCCCACAACGTCTCTCCAATTTCATCCAAGTCACCATCCATCAAAGTAATCGGATCTAGCGACAACTTGGTGGCTTCCATATTCTTTCTCGGTCCTTCCTTTTCCTACTCCTTGTACCGCTTTACTCAGAAGGGAGTGCTTTCCTGTTGCTCACCGCCACCCTGCTCTGACCACTCCTCCTCCTCCATCTGGGGCTAAGGAGACTTCTGACTTCTTTCAGAGCCACACTCTTCCTGCTCTACCTGTTCGTTCGTGGCACATTCCACTTCTACTCGGGCCTTTTCCTCGACCTCTTTCTTCCTCTTCTTAGCCAACAGCTGAACCTTCTGTCTGGCTACTTCCTTTTTCTTCTTTTATGTGGACTTGCTAGTCCCAGTGGCCACATTAGATGTGGAATTCCACTTTGTTGGTCAATGCTTGATGACCTCTTGAATGGCATCATCTGTAGCAAGGTAGGGTAGGTCGAACCACTTTTTCGCCAGATCCTTCCGCACCCGGATATACACATACTTGAAGTCCTCTTTGAATTCCCTGTACCCTGAAAGTTGTTCAAACATGGTTGGTGACAAATGTCGCTTCTGTTTGATGGCCATGTGAATGCTCGCCTCCATCAGCACCCAAAATAATTTTCTCTCTGTGGCCTATGAAACATCTTTTGTGGTCTAGAGACATGCAAATTTCATGGCTTCTAGTAAATCTTTGTCCACTAGAGGAAATTGGATGTCCTCCAGCAAATCCCATGTGACAGGTACTATTAAGAGAAATAGCCATGAATAGTGGAATGTCTTACTGTCATTATGTGCCTCTTTGTAGTTTGCGAGGAACTCATTGCACAGGTAGCAGGCCTAGTTGAACTGTATGCCCTCTACGCACTGTGTAGCGAACGTAACCACTGGTGCTGGCACCTCGTTTGTGTGACACTTTCTCATAACCTTACCAACTAGAATATGCGTGGAAACCTTAACCAGGAGGTCAGTAATTGAAGTAATTGAGTACCCACACGGCTGTTTCAGAAGTTTAAGCTTGTCCTTCATCTTCTGAGCGAGGTTGCACTTAATTGTCTTTCCACCAAACTCCTTCGCAGGATTCAATCCTAAATGTGGAAATAGCATGATCTAATGGATCAACATATCGGTGATGGGGATCAGAACATTTAGCCACAAGCACCCATCATGCACCAAGCACAACAACTTCTTAATGATGATCAGGTTTATATTTGAGCGATGGTAATGGGGCAATCACAATAGGGTTAGCAACCCTCACTTGTTTACTCCGCAAATCCATTCCACAAGCTCCAACACAATGAAACCATATTCTTTTTAGAAGAACCTTTGCATGAAGGTTTCAGTATTAAGGTGAGGGAACCACTCGTGGTCCACCAAATCCCAGTCTTCAAGCTTTAAGTGTCGGATCCACACCAAGAGCAGACCTTCAAAGGTGATGTTCTCCGATAACAGGGGTGTGTTGAGGAGGAATTTTCCTGCATTTGGGTCCTTCGGGACCCTAACTTTGCCCTTGCATGGAGGGATATACTCTGAAAACTTAGATATAGGGTCCACCCCCTCAATATATATATCTTCTGCACCCTCCTCAACCTCTAGATACACCACTTTCCCCTTCTCCTTCGCGCTCAACTTTTCTTTCCTCTGAGCCTATGTAGTGGCATGCTTCCTTGGTGACTTGCACACTAGCACTGACTTCTTTTGTTTATCTTTCTTCAGCTTGGGGACCTCTCTCACCGTTGTAGGCTTTGGCCTATGCGACCTTAGTGCTGTAGGCACTGCTAGTGGAACCTGCACACTCACAACTTCCCAAACCACCCCCTCAGAAGCGACATCTCCACTAGTACTCATGGTTTCCATAGGGCTTGCTCCTTGAAGATTTTCCAAGATGAATGCCTGATTTACCTCTGATAACTTGGAAAATCCACGGCTTGCGACTAAATCTTCCCAATATGAGCTATTCATATGCAATCAACAACTCAACTGAAAAATTCTTAGAATGCAAAGTGTTTCTCACTAGGTGGCCACACGTAATTTATAGGTGAATTTGAATTCAAATTCTACCGTTCCCCCCAAAATCTGTCCATAAATGTTAGATTGGCAGCAGAGTTCCAAAGATTTTAGTCTTAAATTCAACCTTAAATGCCCCCCCCCCCCCCCCCCCCCCCCCCCCCCCCCCCCCCCCCGCTCCTCTTAACCGTCTCCTCACTATCAAATCATGAACAGTGATAGTAACGGTCACTTTCTAGCTGCGCTTCATGGTCTCTCCTTCTATAGCGAAACTCCCTTCACACTTCTTTTGGTACTGTGACACCCTCTTGTTTCCCATAGAGCCCCTGTCGCAGAACTCTACACACCGGGAAGTGTAGTTTATAGTCCCACACCTCCTTGGAGCTACCTAGAGCTTTAAGACTGTGCTACCGTCATGTAGTCACTGAGCCTTCATACTTCTTCTGATACTGTGACACCCTCTTGTTTCGCACAAAGCCCCTGTTGCATAGCCCTACACACCGGGTAGTGTAGTTTATAGTCCCATGCCTCCTTGCAGCTGCTTGGAGTGCTCAGATTGTGCTATCATCATGTAGTCATCGAGCCAGATTCCTGATGTAGGGATTCAATCTGCTTCCATTTACCTTTCCTTAAAATGGATCTCCATTCAATTTCACAAGCTAAACTACTCCACCATCGGTAATCTCTTTGATAACATATGGCCCCAGCTAATGCATCTAAAATTTTATTGGGAACTTATCAAACTTACTGCCATATAATAAAACTAAATCATCTACCTTGAAGGTGTGCAGATTGATGTGTCGATCGTGCCATGCCTTTTCACATTCCTTCTAAACCTGTTGATGGAATCCAGCCAAAAATCTATCTTCCTCAAGCTATGCTATCCGCACGAGCCTTTCTTCTAAGGCTATGCGGTCTGCCATTCCTGTAAAAGTTGTTATGTGTAGACTAGGCATAATGTACTCCATAGGCATCATAGCCTCTATGCCATAGACCAGCCTAAAAGGTGTCTTACCAATAAGCTTCTTACAAGTAGTTCTATAAGCCCATAATACTACTAGTACGTGCACATCCCAATCATTCCTCTACAAATAGCAAGCCTTTGTCAGTGCACCTTCCAATATTTTATTAAATGGCTCAACTATCTCATTGGCCTGAGGAAGATATGACATACTCTTCTGATGATAAACTTGGAATTCTTCTGTCAACGCACTGATCGTTTCGTTGAGGAAATGTGTACTATGATCACTCATCAAAATATTTGGACAACCGAACATGGTCGACACATATTCAAATAAGAACTTTGATTTTGTTGTCCATGTACATTCCTTCACAGGTTGTGCCTCCGCCCATCTAGTAAATACTTGGTCACGGTGATGATATACGGCACATCCGTCTTCTTTCCCAGAGACTAAATCAGTCCTACAAAATCAATTGCCCATTTCTCAAATGGTTGTAATGATACCTACAGATTCAAAGGTAGCTCATCCCTCCATGATGGTTTGTCGGTTCTCTGACATGCATCGCACGCCCTACAATATGCTTTGGAATCCTTATGTAGCATCATCCACCACAACCCAGCATCTAAAATATTCTGCGGTGTTTCTTTTCCAGCATAATGGCCTCCTGTGGCCCTCAATGAGCTTAAGCTAGGATACTGTTTCATTCAAAATTAGGCACATAGCGTTGCAATATCTCATCCGATCCCATCTTATACAAGTGGCCTACAATAACAGAAAAGCCTACCATGCACACCACCAATTCCTTCTTTTGTTGACTTGTGTGTTCTTCTTGAGCCTTTTCCATAGTTAGGAAGCGGATAATGTCTGTTGGCATTATGGCCCAGGTTTGGAGCTATGGCACAGGTGTTGTCCTTGATGGCAACCCTCTCTAGTAACAGATCTCAGATCAGGCACTCAGAAAGTAGAAAAAGACATATACGCAGGTTCATCTAGATAAAGGCGCGTATAC
>APFE031450095.1:0-18316 GCA_000404065.3 Pinus taeda | reverse complement strand
TGATCAAATCTCCTTTGTGTGGAATAGGATAAGTATCATCGGCCAAAACTGAGTTTAGAGGCTTGTAATTTATCACAAATCTAGGGATACCTCTAATTTGTTCAGCTCTCTTGTTTACATAGAATCCATAGCAATTCCAAGGGCTAGTGGATTCTCTGATCAATCCTCTGTTGAGCAATTGTTGTATTTCTTGTTGGCACAGTTCTCTGTATTCTTGGCTCATAGGGATTGCTCTGCTTTTACAGGGCTTTCCTGTGTATCCTTCTTTGTAGGGCAACTTAATGGTATGTTTCTTTCTATGCCAGAAAGCATTTGGCTCTTCTGAGCAACATTTTTCTTCCAGTTTTCCTTTCAGTTCTTGAATTTTTCTTTTGATTTGGGGTAGTTTCAGTTGTTCTTCTACTCTCAGTGTGCTTTTTAGAACTTTAAGATCTGATAGCAAAAAATCTGATTTATCTAATTTCTGCATAGCTTGAACCATAGTAGAAACTCTTGGAGTTGAAACATAAGGAAGCTCAATCCTTTTTCTTGAACCTTTAGATGTGGGTACAGAAATAAAATAACCAGCTCTACTTCCCTCCATCCTTGTTGAACCATGCAGTTCGACTGCAGCTAAAAAGACATTCCCTAATATACAATCAACAGGGATGTCTGCTATGGCAAACTTCATGTATACACAATGGGTGTCAAAACATAGTGAAGCTCTAGGAATTTCATACTTGAGTTTCTTATTTCCTAGGCCTACAACTTCTCTTTCAGCTGAGACCCAATATTTTGCTGGAACATTTCTGATGTTAAGAATATTAATATCTACACCAGAATCTAATAATGCAGTCATGAAAAATACTTGGCCTTGGATACAGATTTTTACCTTGACATGGTGTTGCTGGTATGTGATGGTAAACAGTCTCATATCCTGAAAGCCAAAATTTGGATCTGGCCTTCCTTCTGCAACTTGGATTTCTTGGCTATGGGCTGCTGTGTTCCATGATTCTTCTTCTTCTTTAATTTCCTTGCCTTCCTTAATTTCTGCAATTTGAGCTCTGATTACAGAAATCTCTGCTTTGAGTTGGTGAATTTCACCACTCACTTCTCCCAAAGTCAGGGACCTTACTTTTCTTGGTTTCTAATGATGCATTTGGAAAGATTTAGCGTTCCTTTCATAGGATGCATCAATAAACAAAGGCTTCTTTCCTGATTCTTCTGAATTTTTTTATTTAAGTTGGTCTGTGAATGCTTCTATCAGGCGATTCTTCATGGCCCCATCTTCCATTTTCCTAATATGTGATAAAATCTTCATTTCTGCCTCTTCTTCAGTATATTCCATTAGAACCTTTTCTTTAGGAAGCTTTGTTCTTTCTTCCTCTTCGTTGGAACTGTATAAAATTTTAGAGTTATCTTCATAAAATATATGACATGCACATTCTTCATAATTAGAACAAGAACATTCAGATGATTCGGAATCTTTATACTGGCCCATATTAACTTGGAATTCTTCTTCTGAAGTGCTAAAAGAATCGAGAGACGATTCTTCTAGTTGGTGTTGCTGGGCTAAGATATGAAGATTTGGGCATCTCTCTGTAACATGGGTCTTTGATTTACATCTCATGCAAAAAATTGGTCCTGAATGGTCTTTCTTAACCTGTTTAGCTTTTTGAGCATAAACAGCTGTCTGTTTTCCCTTATTAAGCTTAGATTTTTCTCCTTGGGGACATCTTGAAACTGTATGCCCAGTCTGACCACACAACCAGCAAGTGATCTTATTCCATTTTTCTTGCTTGGATGTATGCAGATGGATGTCAGAAGGAGTATAATAATGGGTTTTTGGGATATATTTGTAGTGACCTTTCTGTTTATGGCTTCTATCCCTTGTAGAATACTTCCTTCTATTTCTCGGATAATTCTTTCTATTTTTGTAGAAAGTCTCTTTGAATTCCCTTTTGGCTCTTTTCCTAGACTTTCTCTTTTTGACCAATGGGTCATCTATTGTCAGTCCATACTTGCTGCAAATGGACTTCCTATCTGGTAGTCTGGACAATTTTTCCAAGCACTTTTTTACCTTCGAGCTGGTACAAAGACTTACCAGTGTCCTTGTAATATGGGAATAAATTTCTCCCCATGTATAAGACTCAAAAGGCAACTGGAAAATTTCTTGCAATCTAATATAGTCAACAAACTTAGAGGGGAGAGCAGCTAGATATACCTGCTTCCAGAGCAGATTCTTGGAATCTTTCACCTCATAGATTCGCTGCATCCAATCTCTATGGAAGTCCTCATATTGAGACATCTTATGACATTTGAGGTTCATCAAAATGGCCTCATGTTTGTTGGCGATTTCTGTTTCACATCCACACCAATGTTCTAAGATCATTGACGTTAGAGCACCAATCATATTGCTTATTACAGTACCATCAGGATTATGAATAAAATCTCCTTTTTCATCCTTGAGAAGTTCTGCTTCCATGGTTTCAATAAGTTAAGGAGAAGATTCAGCTTCCCACCATCTGAGAAGAGTACCTATAAAACATTGGATAATGGTTCTACAAGCATCTACCTCTGATTTTCCTCTAAGACACATGAGTTTATATTCAGTATACATTAAATCAATCATCTGGCGAATTTGGCCAATACTCATGTTGTCTATGTTCCATTCTCTGTGGGAATCAGGGAAGAAAGTATGAGCTTTAGCAAATTTTCCCTTCCCTTCAATGTCAGGAGTAGAATATCTGGAAAATCTATGTTCAAGAGGTTCATAGATTGGGAGGATTTGTGTTTCCTGAGACTTTTGTTCTTCAGCTTTTGGTTCCCTCAATAGGGAGGCAATACTGATGTGTTCAGATTCCTCACTCTTTGAGGTGATTTCTTTGGGAAACAGCAGAGGGAGCTTTTCTACATTTCTTATTTGGTTTTCAATCTTTATATTTCTTTTTACCAAGAAAGAATTTGGAACTGGCTTTTCAACTTTTGTGACCTGCATCGTTTCAAATTTCTCATTTAAGCTAGTAAGGAGTGTCTTAGTTACAAAAATATGTCCAACTAAGTTTTCTCCTATTTCTTGAATCTTATTCAATGATTCCCAGGTGTAAGAACGAGTCATACTGGAATCAAACTGTATATTATTCAAACAAGAATTTACACCATTAAATGAAGACTGTACAGTATGTACTTGCTTCTTTACATGTTCTGCTTTAGCCATATTCATTTCTAGACCTTTCATAGCAGTATTGGTCTAATTTAACTGTTCACTTGCCTTTTGAATTCTTCCATCAATTCCTAAGGCATTATCATCCTTTTGGACTAGGGGGATGGCTTTGGCTGCATTTGTTTTCTCTCCCAAAATGATTCCTTTATATGGGGGAAAAGTAGTGGAGGTTTCAACTGTGGATTTATCAATTGCAGTCCATCCATGCTTATCAGGCATACTGCTAGAAGTAGCACCAGTTAGAACATTTATGGGAGCAATTTTATCTTTCCATGAGTAGAAAGATATCCAGACATTATTTACTTCCATATAATGTTTCCAGTCTGTGGCCATTTTCTTTTTCTGATCTGAGGTATATCCTTGGTCGAATTCATCTGCTTGAGGATTTGTATATAAATCCCAATTCAACATTTCTTTCATCCATTTAGAACTGATTTGTGATTTTAAACATCCATCCATAAGTCCAAAAAAATTGTGCATTTCCATCACTGCAGGCTTTTTACATTCAGAAGGAATCTGTTTGAATCTGCATTCTGGAATCAGTTCTGATTGTTCAAGTTTCCCCAACCCAAACCTTGGCTTTGCTGGCCTCATTAAACAAATCATCTGGGTAAGCCTAGGATCTTCTTCTCCTATAGTATGGATCATAAGAACCTGATCAGAATCGGGTTCAGGCTCATGTGGGAAAGGAATATCAGAACATTTAGGATTTGGACATGAACTGATGGAAGTGAATGGAGGGGCGACGCCAGTGCGAGGATTATGGTGCAAATGAATATCTTGTTCGGCTAGGTTAAGCAGATTTACTACATTTGTACAATCTGGACATTTTACTTCTAAAGAAGAAAAATTAACAAGCTGAGCTAATTCAAAAAGCTGTGGATGTTTACAAGGGGAAAATGATGACGAACAGGCGGTATCGACAATGGAGGGATCTCTGTAGTATTTGGATGCTCTACAAGCAGCGTCTATTCCTCTTCGATCAACGGTTGACCTGTGAGGAAAAGATATAACTGCGTTGGAAGCATTTTCAGTAATGTTGGCAGATGTGATATTCCGAGGGATTTGTGGCCTGGAGTGATTTACAACCCAATGTTCACGGAACTGCAGATTTTCCCATTTTATCAATACATGCTCAATCTTTTGATTCTTTGGGTCAGTTTTTACTACCACACTTGATTTGGAATCACGACTGGGAGTATGATGGATTGCTGGCTATAAAGTGTTGGTATGTCTAAAACAAGCTTTGGTTTGGATGGCTATATTGTTCCTTTTCCTTTTCATGTCAAATCTAGTAGTATGGATTTGCAGTTGTAAGATATCTTTAATGGTTTCATCAAACACATATATGGAAAAGTTTGGGAAACAGTCAAAATATACAGGGCCATCAGACAAAGGGGCTACAATCCCACCTATAATAAAATATGTATATATGGTGTGCGTTAAATCTCTAACAGTAGCAAGCACAAATGTTTTTAATCCTTTGTGGACTAAAGGGTTAATGCCAACCCGAATGCAACCAAGATGCAGATAGTTTGTTTTTAACCTTTTTGCTTCTGCTTGTAAGGCCTGAGGATTTAGCAGTGGTATTGTCTGAATACTCTCAGAGTTCTCTTGGACCTGACTAACAGACTCTTTAATACTAATCCCAGTTGCTGCAATTAGATGGAAAGGAGCTAAGTCACTATAGACTTCAGAAGGTGCTATATCTGGTAAAGCCCATCTCGCACAAGGCTGAAATTCCTCATGAGTTAGTTCAGCAGAATTTAAAGTCTTACTTGAACTATTTTCAAACATTTCTTTAAGAGGATCTTCTTCAGGATGAGAATTGTCTTCTTCAAGCTCTCTTAATGAAATAGATTTTCTAAATGACCCCATTCTTGCTTAAAATATTATGGATATGAGTACCAACCTTTAGAACTAGACGTTATGGCTCTGTTACCAATTTCTAGCAGGGGCTCCTGTCACAAGCTTGCTCTTTCTCTGTGTCTTTAAGTATTTCTCTAGTAGCCAACTCCTGATGAACCAGTGGTGAACCTAGTTAGATATTTCACGCTCTGACGACCTTCACAATGGCATCTATGCCTTAAATGGCCTTGGCGTCCCTTCGATCCTTCGGCGAACTTCGTGCGAACTTGGGATGAAAGCACAGAGAAAACTTCTACCACAGCGGACTCATAAATACACAGAAGTACTCAGTAACAGAATGGCATACTTATTTTATTTCAGAATAGAGAAAATCTTACAGGATGCTCACAAATCTTTTACAGAAATGGATTCCATACAGAGATAGACTAATCTCGCATTTTCCGGACTTTTCACAGCTCAGAATCGAACAAGTTACTACCAAAGGCTTCTGGCGAGGTATAGGCTCTGTCTCAGAATCAGACTTAACACCCAAGTATTTGACTCCCCTAATGGTTCGGCCACTTTAGGTTCTTATCAGTGCCGAGCACACTGATACGCGGGCTTCTCAAACCAACTAAAGACTTTGAGTGATTTCTCGTGTTGCAAGCA
This sequence comes from Pinus taeda, assembly GCA_000404065.3. Lineage (NCBI taxonomy): Eukaryota > Viridiplantae > Streptophyta > Pinopsida > Pinales > Pinaceae > Pinus > Pinus taeda. Next base: position 12,597 of record APFE031450095.1, on the reverse strand, counting down.
GATCAGACTAGATGTCCGCAGATGCAGAGCAGGAGAACACTCGACTCAAACACACACACACCAAACTCTCTAAATGCCAATGCCCAACAAATGAACCTTACCCTCCTTATATAGGATGAGAAGGGGGGACAAACATTACTGTTGGTCAGACAGAAAACGACTTAAAGAATCATTACTTTTCAGTCTTTACCAAAGCGACGTCCGCACAAATATTCGGGTCAGACGGGTCAGACCGAATAATTGCTTTCGGGTAACGCATGTGATATAGTCTGTAAAGTAAATCAAACAAGTTATTATGACCATCAACACAGTGGATACTTTTGTACAAAAAGCCCACGAGAAAAGATTAAATGAGAATATTTACACTGTCGAAGCTTTTAAAAAGTAAAGCCCACGGGAACACTGATCACAATTAAGCCCTTGCGATTGGTACATATTCAAAATATAGTCAGATCAGGGAATCTGTCTCTTTTATAAAGTAGATCATCACATGCCTTTGTATAGATTCTTCGGACTATCATGGGTTTGCCCAGTATGATCTGATGTTGTACTTTGGTTAAGACATACCATTCTAAGTGTTCTCTCATGTATTCTTGGAGGGAATAATTTGTCATGTGAAAAGGATCCCACTCTCGAACTGTCATTTCTTTGACTGTACTATATATGCGATGAAAACAATCTCCAATGTTGTACTGAGAACATTTATGACAATATTTTCTTTCATACCCTTCATGATATACTGGGTCGATGGCTGTTCTGTTAACCTCGTAATCTATCCACCAATTTTGGAACCATTCACATTGTAGATTTCTCTGGGAAGCTGCCATTGTGCTGAATTTTAACTTTGTGTAATGGGTGTTTGTCCTGTCATCAATATTCATGAAATCCCACCACAGCTTCTTATAGTCTGAAAAATCATAGATCGTGTCGGGGAACATTACCTTAGGATCATTTCTAGGCCATCTAGCACATAGTTGGACTTGAGGGTGGTTAATCCACAAATCTCTGGTCCTGTAGATACAGTAATAGGCTTCATAGGTTCTTGTGTCACTGTCTCCATGGTGTCCGATACGCCCAATGTCATGAAAATTCTTTTCCAAGGACTGTCTTGCAGTTCTGGCATATGCTTTTGCTTTGTCATACATCATATCATGGATCCACTTTCTTCCTTTTGGGTAGACTTTTCTTTCAGGTACATAGTGTTGGAGATCAGTGTGAGGCTGTAAGTTGGCATCAAGGACTTTTGCGTTTCTTAATTGCCATGTGGGTCTCCAGTTGTCTCTGTATGTGTCCCAATCTTGATTGTCTGGAATAGTTCTCACGACCTCACATTTTTGGTTTTGGTTCCACTTAGTAAAAATCATCATGATATGTGTCGCGTCTTGTTCAAGGTATTCTCTGTTGAGAAAGTCAGGAAGACAATTTTCTTTTCTTTTGATGTGTTCAATGGGAAAATCAAAATTTGCAAATAGTGCTTGCCATCTGGCAAACTTTGCTTCTTCTGGTTTCTTGATGTCCTTGGATAAGACCCTCTTCATTGCTGACGCATCCATTCTAAGAAGAAAAGGCTTGTTTATTAGATACACTGCAAATTTGCTGATGCAATTCCAAGCAGCTTTCACTTCTCTTTCAATAACAGAATAATTCTATTCTGTTGGGCTCCATACTCCTGAGGCAAACTATACCACTTGTTCTTCTTTATCAGTTTTTTTGTTTCAGAATTCCTCCCCAGCCTTTGTCACTGGCGTCAAACTCAACTATCTTGAATGCCTCATCATCTGCTATATAGTATGGGTAAAGACTTTACCTTTGCTTTGATTTCCTGCACTGCTCTGGTATGGGCATCTGACCACTGAGGGGGGTTTTTGCCAAGCCTTTTATTGAGCACTTCCCTATCACTGGCATAGTCCTGATAAAAGCTGCTTACATAATTCAGGCAACCAAGAAACCTTTGCAGTTGTGTCTTGTCCATTAAGACATCTGGAAATTTGTCTGCAAAGTCGATGGCATGTTGTTGCAGAGAGATTTGTCCATTAAAAATCTGGTGGCCTAAGAACTTTATAGAAGTCTGAAATACTTCTATTTTCTTTTTGCTAAGCACAAGTCCATTTTTCTTAACCAACTTCATGAAAATATTTACATGTTTGAAGTGATCATCAATATTTTTGGAAAAAACCAAAACATCATCAATATATACAAGTAACCAATGAAAATATGGCTTAAAAATATCGTCCATGACCTTTTGAAACTTTGAAGGGGCATTTTTAAGACCAAATGGCATGACATTCCATTCATAGTGACCTGCAGGAATACTAAAAGCAGTTTTGAACTTATCTTCTTCATCAATGGCAACTTGACAAAATCCTGCTTTTAAATCAAACTTTGAAAATACTTTGGTTCCTGCAATTCTTCTGATCAAATCTCCTTTATGTGGAATGGGATAAGTATCATCGGCCAAAACTGAATTTAGAGGCTTGTAATTTATCACAAGTCTAGGGATACCTCTAATCTGTTCAGCTCTCTTATTTATATAGAATCCATAGCAGTTCCAAGGGCTAGTGGATTCTCTGATCAATCCTCTGTTGAGCAATTGTTGTATTTCTTGTTGGCACAGTTCTCTATATTCTTGGCTCATAGGGATTGCTCTGCTTCTACAGGGCTTTCCTATGTATCCTTCTTTGTAGGGCAACTTAATGGTATGTTGTTTTCTATGCCAGAAAGCATTTGACTCTTCTGAGCAACATTTTTCTTCTAGTTTTCCTTTCAGTTCTTGAATTTTTCTTTTGATTTGGGGTAGTTTCAGCTATTCTTCTACTCTCAGTGTGCTTTTTAGATCTTTAAGATCTGATAGCAAAGATTCTGATTTATCTAATTTCTGCATAGCTTGAACCATAGTAGAAACTCTTGGAGTTGAAACATAAGGAAGCTCAATCCTTTTTCTTGAACCTTTAGATGTGGGTACAGAAATAAAATAACCAGCTCTACTTCCCTCCATCCTTGTTGAACCATGCGGTTCGACTGCAGCTAAAAAGACATTCCCTATTATACAATCAACAGGGATGTCTGCTATGGCAAACTTCATGTATACACAACGAGTGTCAAAACATAGTGGGCGATTCCTATATCACACCTTATAGCATAATAAATGCTATGTGACATGGGTCGGTATAACCCCATGTAACAGGGGGTGCATTTTTTTCTCCCTCATCACCGCGCGGCCTGTTACATGGGGTTATACCGGCCCCATGTCAGATAGCATTTACTATGCTATAGGGTGTGATATAGGAATCGCCTAAGTAGTGGGTCAATTACTCGATGTTCAGTGTCAATGGACACCATTCGTCTTGTGTCCTACTCATCTTTTTACTTTACATTCTTTCCATGCCACATGCTTCCCATCAAATCAGAGAAAATAAGAATAAATTGGACCAATGACGAGGGAAAGCCCTATTTCCAAACCTATTGTAACATAAATGGGGCCTGACATGGGTATGAGAGAGAAAAAAAATAGCAGCGTGTTATATCGTGTTATATCGGGCCCATGTCACGGCGCATTTACTTTACAATAGGGTTGGAAATAGGCTTTCCAATGACCAGACCTTCATGTTATTATACAATCCAGTTTATTTATAATTTTAGATTAAAATGTAAGATAATTATCATATATATGGAAATGATTATGGTTATTAAATATTTTTATACTAATACAAAAGAATATAAATATATATATATATGATAGGAACAATAAAGTTAGTTTATATTATATATTGAAATAATATATTACATACAATATGTATATATGAATTATACAATCAAATTTATTTATAATTTTAGAATAAAATGTAAAATAACTATATGTAAAAAATGGTTATGGTTATTAAGTTTTTTTATATTAATATAAAAAATATTAAAATAAAAAGGTTTTTTACTTATGATTTTGATAGGTAACAATAAAGTATTTTATAATTTTTTTTGGTTGACAAAGATTTTATAGCATGTTTTCAATTTAAAAGAAAATAATAATAATATTTTTACTTCCTACAATATGATTATCTATAAATTTATAATTTATATTATTTTTTTTAATTATTGTGATATTTTTTTAAAATGGAAGTATTAATTCTATTTAAATTAAATAAAATAGTTTTTTTTTAAAAAATAATTAATTCATTAACTAAAATTTGATTTTCTTGTAAGATATCAATATATATACATATATATATGTGTAGTGATAAAATGTTATTTTCACCACACAACAATTTGAAACAAGAGTAATTTTTTGTTGTTTAAAAAACATTTTTGGACGCTTAGACAGATTTAGTACTTATTTAAAACACATTTTTGAATACATAAAAAGAGAAAGTACTATCAAATACCCCAGGGGCCTCCGAGTTTCAATAACCATCAATACAAATATCAGATGGCTGATCATATCATAAACACCTCCATAACTATTAACCAGAAACTGTTCGCCTGAAAATTAAGTATAAGGATTGACTGATGAATAGATGTCAAAGTCTTCCCATGTAGCGATGTCCTTAGAGGGTGTATTAATAGGTCTACAGTGGTGGACATAGGGCTTGCCATCTATTTCCGTTGGTCTCTTGGCCCTCGTCTCTTAGTGTGAGGCAGGGGACAGCCCATAATCTTATAAAATAATATCAGATTTCAATGTAAAATCAGTTTATGATATGTATCTTATTTTTCTGGTTAAGTCTGTTATTTTTTTGTTAAGTAATATAGCTGAGCAGAGCACCCAGTAATAGTTCTTTCAATGGAAATTGATCATTAGTCGAGCACATTCCTGGAAATTGATCATTAGTCGAGCACATTCCTTCTTTTAACCTGCCATGACAACAAGAAATATACAAAGCTCTATCACATCTTATCACATTGTTAGTGCACATTTTGTCGGACCACCATTTCTCCCTACAAAATGAGAACCCGAGGGAAGGGGCTTCCAATATGGCCATGGATGATGGACTATAAAAAGCCTTTCTCCACCCATAATGCAGATAAAAAAGTACTCATAATGCTGCACAGTCAAGCTCCTCGACTTTGTACCTTAACTACAACTTCATCTCGGTGAATAAGCCACACATCGATATGACAACTTCATCTCGGTGAATAAGCCACACATCGATATGACATCTCTCACATCACCATGCATAACATTTTACCAGCACAGCTCTACATTCCTTTGGATTATTAGTAAAATTTCACATTTAAATGAGCCACACATTGATATGACATCTGTCAGATCAACACGCACAACATTTTACCAACACACCTTTACATTCCTTTGCATTATTAGTATAATTTCACTTTTAACTTGGCCACTATCGCTTCGATACCAATACAACTTTACAGTCCTTTGGATTATAAGTAAAATTTCGCATTTAAATTGGCCACTATCGCTTCGATATCGGAGCATTAAAGTTCACCAAATAAAAAATATATTTTTTTATTTTTTTCTGTGTTGTAATTGCTTGTTATCTTCCTATTATTAAACACACTAAATGAATAATATAAAGGTTAATCCAATAACATGTTATCCATATGACATGGTGTAGGGAACAAACATATTTATCTAACAAAAACCAGTCTTAATTTTTACTTCCTATTTAATCATCTAAATTTTATTTTAAAAAATATAATAATAATTAATATAAGAAATCCAATAATGTAAACTTTTACCGAAAATCCCATTCATGTAGATCATTCATTTTTTATTTGAATTTAGATATCTTTCTATTGTCATTGCACGTTAACTTGTACCACCATTTAGGGTCAGTTGATACATCCCTTACCAAAAATATTTTGTACATACTATTTTTTATCAAAATACAAACTTATCCTTGAAGGTGTGCTAGGTGTATAACCATTAGAGAAAAATCTGATGAGTCTAATGGTTTATTAATGTAATATGGATTAAATTCACTAAGGTTGACTAAGTCGTGAACATTTAATAAATGTAACAAAAGTTCACTTTATTGAAGAGGTTGATTATATAGTTAGGATTTGAGTAATGGTTAGGCTTTATTAGGTAGTTATAAATAAAAATGAAATCTTTTATATCTAAGATATATTAGAATATTTTATATTGGATTTTAGCATTAGGATGTTTTCTCTCTCACAAAAACAAGTGAATACGAATGTATTTTTCTTAAAAAAAAATCATTTAAAAGATATTAAGAATTTTTATTTTATTTATTTTTATAAATTGAAATCATAACCATTTAAAGGTTAATCATGAAATTTAATAAATAAATAAAATCACCAAAAAAAATTAAATAAAAACTTTATTGCAATTTTAAAATATATTTTTTAAGGTTTTTATTTTGATATAACATTTAAATATATTTCTAAAATATTTTCTATATAATTTTCTAAAATCAATTGAAACTCTTCTTATGAAATATATGATTTCAAAATATTACAAACAATTAAGTCACCACTTCGAAGTAGTAATGGAACTATCAAAGAGTAGAGATTGAAGTTTTCCGAAAGCATAGGAAACCGTGGAATTGAATGTTATAGCTAATTTTAGGGAATGTGGATCATAATGACCATCAAATAAGATAATATTAATAACTAGTATAGATCATATGATTGAGAGGAGTTTTTTAGATAATGAATAAGATTGGAAATATATATTAAAGTTATAATATTAGAAAGATGAGATTGTCTTTTTAATGTCAAAATAGATTTAATATTTTTAAATATATTTAATTTAATTTAGATGATATATTTATTTAGGTTAGATTTTGGCTGAAAAACATTAAAGAATTCAAAAGTCAAAATCACTTTACACTAGCCTTTACACAATTAAGAGAGTACTCCATCACAACCTATTTCTAAGCCTATTGGTAATTTCATTATTTATTAAAATTCTTTGAAATAGAAATACATAATTTCTTTGCATTATTTCAAATAACAAGGACTTATTTTAATGTGTAACATTAAGTGAAACATTGAAAAAAAAATTAAAATATATATATATATATATATATATATATAAGCTAATTAAAAATAAAGAATAATATTGAATATGTTAGTTCAATTAAACTTTTTAACAAAAAAACACATACAAAATAGTATTATCGATCACAAAAACCTAATTAAAGGGTAAAAAAAATTCAAAAAATTAAAAGAGTTTAAAGTTCTAAAAAAGATCACAAAAATAAATAAAGCCTAGACAAAATTCTAGAAAACAAAAAGAGTATAAAGCTTGTTTAGCAAAAGAGTATCAGTGCCAAAATCTTCAATTTAACGACAAATGCATATACACAATAACATTATTGAAAAAGGAAATAAAGTGTAGAAAAAAAGAAAGAAAGAGGTATATAGTTCCTTTAGCAAAAGAGAATCACAAAGGAAAATAAAGTGTAGACAAAAAAAAAAAAAGTATAAAGTTTGTTTGGCAACCTAGAGTGATGAAATAAAACTATTTCTCTATAAATTATGCTTCATTGGACATTGGGAAAGCAAACTCACCAGCTATAAAACTTTTCAAAACCTCATTCCTAAAAAATATTAGGATATATTTTATGTGTAGTTTAAAAAAGCATATAAGGTTATTGGTCAAAACCTCAAAAACACAATCTAACTCTTACCATATGTGAAATGTTGCATGAAATTGGAATAATTGCAGAACTAAAATATTACCCTAAAAAATTAAGTAAATTGACATCATAGGTAAGTGTGTTTTAGATGTAAATTTTATCAAAGTGATAACTAATTAGTATCTAAATTAAGCAAAAATTATTATGGTAGTTAAAATTCTTTTTGTGTGAGTTAAATTTTGTTAAAGTAAAATCAATAATTATTTCTAAATAGTATAGTTAAAATGCTAATGTGAGGTAAAATATATCCAAGTAAAAATTAATTGGTATATATAAATTATGTAAATTGTAAATGTTTTTCCCAAGGGAAAAACAAATGTTTAATAATAAAATTTTAAATGGAAGATAATGCTTTGCATAAAAAAATATTATCCTTAAAATATCTTTGTGTGAGATAAATTTTATCAAAGTAAAATAATGAACATTTAAGAGAGAAAAAATTAAAATCATTGTTAAAAATATGAGTGCTTAATATGGGTGCATAATTTAATTGATATCAAACAATTAAAATTTGTAAAATATAATCCTTTATAAAAAAAAGAAAATAGAAAAACTAATGAAAAATAATTTAAGTGTTAAACAAAATTACATTATTTTAAATAATTAAAACTAGTCTACATTCATCTTAAATATAGATTTACCAAGTGAAAACTTATTTTTCAATATAATTCTCCCGACTGCAAAACTTGAATAAACATTTGCATGTAAATTCGTATTTAAAATAATAGACCAAAAATATAAATATTATTTTATAACTTTAAAAATGACAAATTACTCTTAATTATTAAATTAAATATTTATATAAAACATACATTTATACACGCAAACTACTCAAAATTGATACGGCCTCTTCATTCCATTGATATCAATATTGTATTGGAACTTTGTGATCAATCTTTTTTCTTTTTTATTAAGGGTAATGTAACTATCTTTTAATCTTATTAACATACGCGTCTCATTACGGTTCCCAATCGATTTTGATTCGAACACGATTAAGTCGACAAAATAAAACAAACGTATGTCGTTTCTGCAAATTTGCAAGGAGTTCCACATTAACCTAATTTGATTACCTTAATCGTCTACAGCTAAACTTAATTGCGCTAAGTTAGAACTTCAAATCTAAAAATCCGGGGCAACGCATGCCCAAGAGATTGAGCCCTGCACGGATCAAATTAAAATGGAAAACTCTTGAAAAAATACAGCGAATCCAAATTGAAATTTGGCTTTGCTAATTTTAACGTTGTCTGAACGTGCTTTTCTGTGACGATCTCTGACCTCTGGATTATGAGTGGAGTGTATATGATTTCTCAAAATTTAAGACAACTGCTAAATTTAACGGTCAGAAAACTGAGTAAAGACACATCGCGTCACAATTAATGATAAAGAGATGTATGACTGCAGACCGCAATCCTGGTTGACTATGAATACTAATCTATTCCCTCGTCTTTTATCCGGAAGCTTCGAGAGAGCCCGTGGTCTTACACGATAATATCAGATTCTCCAGTTCAATCTGGTCTCGATACATTTGCTTGTCCTTGTACTGGAATAGCTTGGGGGTTGGCTAGCTCAATGTTTAATGGGCCTGTTGATGTTTGTATGAAGATCGTGGAGCATTCAACTGGAAAGATTATAGACCCTTTTCGAGTGTTTTCTGTTGTTTTAGCATGTAGTTTAACTTTTTATTTTTTTGGTTTTATTTATATATTTTTAATTTAATATTGGTTGAAATTGTAAATTTAAATGTTTTGATTTGTATAATTTTAGTGTTGAAAACTATTTCAATCTATTTAATCTATTTTTATGTTTTATGTTGGAGTTAATGTTTACATTCCATATTTAAGAAGGTTTGTGACGGTTGAGAAATTCTCTCAACCTCTCTATCTAATTTGGGAATAAGTTGGATCTCAGAAACTCTATTTAATAGAGTCATGTGAATGTAAATCTGTGTGTGAGTGTGATAACACATGCACCATTTGTGCTTAATATAATTGTGTTGTGAATGTAAATCTGTGTGTGAGTGTGATAACACATGCACCATTTGTGCTTAATATAATTGTGTTTCTGTAACTGTATATGCTTTAATTTTTTTATCATGGTATCGGAGCTAGATTTGAACCTGTGTTGTGAGGAGGTGCATCTCGATCTTAACGTGGCTGTTGCAACCTGAGTATTCTGGACGGAATCGAAAACGACCCAGTGGATCGGCGTACCGTCGAAATCTTGGGGCGGATGGAAAGTCGGCGTTTACTGTAAATCTGTGTGCAAATAACCCATGCGCAGCAATTGAGAGACTCACACTTTGATCGGAAAAGACGAGATGCAGTCAACTCGCCTACACAGCAGCTGAGAGGCATCGAGTGCGAGCATGAGCCTGTCAAATATTTATCTGTAGCGTTTTCACCTCTGCTATTTCCGTAAAGAAAAAGCGGCCCGATGCCCATATCCACAAATAAAAACCATTCTCTTCTCAACGCATTCACCCACTGATCAATACCGCGCAGCTGCAAACTGGAGATGGACGATGCCACGGCCCTATAGAAATTGTCTTTAAGAATCTGCGTTGCAGAGAGATATGATCAAACGAGCCATTCCAGATGTGAGAGACAGAGAGCCGTGTCTGATATTCACGCAGAGAGGCAGCCGATTCCAAAAGTTATAATTGAATCTTATCGAAAGAGCTCAGGAACGCATGTTTTTTTTTTCAAGCCTGTAAAATCATTTTTTTTCCTCAACGGGATTTTTCTCGCCATTTTAGAAAAGGTATTCTCTTTTATTGTGGAGTTTATGGTGTTAGACAAATTCAGTGGTTTGAATTTTCCCTCGTGGAAAGTAAAAATACAACTGCAATTAATGAATAAAAACTTGTGGGGAATAGTGAATGGTTCAGAAGAAGCACCTACAGATGCCAAAGAGTTATTTGAATGGAAAAATAGAGATGACAAAGCTAAGTCTATTATTGGACTTGTTGTTTCTGATTCGCAATTATCATGTAGATCTTAGTAAATCATCAAAGGAAATATGGGAACATTTAACTCAATTGTTTGGTGTAAAATCTACAAATGCAAAATTTTCCCTAAAGCTGCAATTGTTTAGTCTAAAAATGAATGAGGAGACATCTATGTCCAGTCATATAAATAATTTAATGTCTCTTTTAAGACAATTAAGTGACGTTGGGACTAAGGTGGAGGATGAAGATGCTAAAGTTGTATTATTAAATAGTCTTCCTTCAAGTTATAATAATGTTGTTTTCACTTTGAGTCAAATATCTACACAAACATTGCAAGAGATAATTGCAGCGCTTCTCGGGTAGGAAAAGCAACTAAAACCAAAGGATGCTGAAGATAACTCTCATGTAGAAAATTCCTTGTGGACAAATTCAAGGATGAGAAAGAAAAATGCAAACAAAGGTGACATTGAATGCTACTATTGCAAGAAAATTGGGCATACATCATGGAATTGCAGAAGTCGTGCTAGTGATGTGTTAAAAGGGAAAGAATCAGCAAACATAACCACAATTGAATACCAATTGAATTCCGATGATGAAATCAATGAAGAGAGTGAACCTAATAAACTCTTTTAAAACAACCAGCAGTTCAACTATGTGTCTGATGCCATTACTTAAAGATCAAGTAGCAGTAAGGCTCAATATGGATGGTTGTCCACATAGTATGGCAGTTGCGGATCTAGGAAAGGATCCCCCATTAGTGGTAGACATGGAAGTGGTTTCCTAATGAGGTTATGCGACAAATTGAGATGTTGTCGAGTAATTGACTTCGGGAGGTCCTTGATTCGGGAGTTGGGGAAGGGAACTTGGGAATCCAACTTGTCAACTACACCTTTCTGAGGGTTATGAGGCAACTTGATGGCGCATCTACTGATAAGCTTGATTATTTTGTTATTTTCATGTAATGTAATCATTAAGGGGGGATGTTGGAGTTAATGCTTACATTCCATATTTAAGAAGTTGGTTTGTGATGGTTGAGAAATTCTCAACATCTCTATCTAATTTGGGAATAAATTAGATCTCAGAAACTCTATTTAATAGAGTAATCTGAATGTAAATCTCTGTGTGAATGTGATTACACATGCACTATTTGTACTTAATATAATTGTGTTTCTATAACTGTATATGCTTTAATTCTTATGATCATTTTAAATAATTAAAAATATAATTCTACCAAAAATTATATATACAAAAGAAACTAAAACACAAAACAAAACAAAATTCATGGAAAAAATAAAATAAAACATAAATTGTAAAAAAATAAAAACTAAAACAATTAAATTGGGCTTCTCCTTTTTTAATTTCTAATACATAGAAATATATGAAAGTGGCCTTGAAATCTGAAGCACAACCTTACCTTCATTGATATCGTCGTTAGTTGTTCATTAAGCCAAGCTACAGCCCCGACGAAGATTGATACCAGTGCAATGATTTGCCGCGAGCTTGTGGGGACGTTGCTGACACAAATAGTTTTGTTAAATCTACTTACACCTTTGTACAAAAAAAAATCCAGTTTTCTATGTTGAACTTTTACTACCTTAGATTGCTGCATCGTTTGAGTAGGGAAAACCTAGAAGAATCCTCTACAGTAGGTTAATGAGGTTACTTGCTTCAATTTTGTTTGCAATTTAGTAAGAAATTAGGAAAATTATTATTCAATTTGTTGGGATTATATTCAAGAGGGTTTATATAATTTGAATGTTTCAATGGTTTTCCACGGAATTGAATATGTTTTAATTTTAAAAATTACAATTTAAACCATAAAGATATGATACCTTACCCTGAATTGTGTTCCCCAATTCTAACCGAAAGCCAAAGAAGACACCTCTTTATACTCGTCAAAACCTTTGGTTACAAATACTTCAATTTTTATCCCAAAGTATCGAGTTCTAAATTTTATATGAAAGTATCAAATTTTCTTCATTGAACTTTTACTATATTATATTGCTTCTTTGTAATGTCAAAGCA